>DWEC01001812.1:0-12656 GCA_018245735.1 Microceris miodesmiata | reverse complement strand
GGCAGTTTGTTTTTCTAGGGATCAAAAATTTTATAACATAAATCTTATTTCATGTTCCTAATCAAACTATGTGAACTTAATAAATTAATGAAAGAATAATAACCAAAACGTTCGTGAAATATGTAATAATCGAACTGTTTGATTTTTTTAACAACTTTTCAAAGTCATGTACCGAAGATAATTTTGTACTTTTGGATAATAGGGTTATATAAATGTTGTCAATGTCACTGTCGTTTCTCTTTTTCTGTCAACAGTGTTAGGCAGGTTACTCAAAAATGGTAAGAATCTAATTTCTAAATATTTTATCAATCGCCGGTAGTTTTTATGTGAAAAATTAATAGTAGAAGAGTTTTGTGATATACCTACAGCAAGAAATGAATATTTTGTGAATTATTGTTCTGATGATGTTTTTTACGGAAAGTGAACACCGCTGACTTCTTATGTATTTTTCAGGCCAAGCGTACAAAAAAGGTTGGAATTACTGGCAAATATGGCACACGTTATGGTGCCTCACTGCGTAAAATGGTCAAGAAGATGGAAGTAACGCAACACGCCAAATACACTTGCTCATTCTGTGGAAAGGTTAGTTTACTAACAATTCTCGTAGCTCGTAATTCTATATAGATTTTAGCTAGTTCCTATTGTAATTGAACGATCGATACAATGTTTTTCTTTGTTACTGTGTGAAATGTTTCATTGTTTTGCGCACATATACATCGATTTGCAATAGGTCAAGATGTACTGCAAGGTTAATTGGTAGAATTAATGGACAATCTTACGCTTATGTCTCTATAGGATGTAATCAAGTACAATATAGAAGTGTATTATCAAACACTAGTTAATTGTATTTCAAAACAATTATAAGTGTAATAAATACCCTATTAACCTAATTGGCAGATATGCACAGACAATGAGTGATTATGGTCACTTTGATTGTATTGGATTCCATGATGTGCAGTGCATCATTGGTAATGTTAGATTAGTATATCATTACAGCCATAACAATAACATAGAAAAAAATGTGGCATCACATCTGTAATCCCTACAGGGGTGGGCAGTTGACTATAATACATTACCATGTTTTACCAGTTACATATTGAAAAAATATTATCAAAACATCACATTTGTGATAAGTTTTTGATAACAGATCAGTAATAAGTAGATTGTGTGAGATTTATGCTTTTCATGCTAATTCCCAGGTATATTGTTATCCCCTTATGATGTCCTACCCATTGCAAATATGTAAAAATCAGCAATAAAATTCATGTATTATTTTCTCAGCTATCTTTTAGACTAATAAGACAATGTCTCGGAATAAATTTATTTGTTCCAAGACTTCCAAGTATGGTATCTTATAAATTGTATTTTATTGTTTATTGCTTATATGAGCTACCCTTTCATCACTTTATTTATGTAATATTTACTTCATAGTAAAAATAAGTGTTGTGGTGATACATCTTGGGGCATAATATATACATTCTTTATTTTAAATATAATTACACTTCATGATAGTCAAGTTAATTACTGGTTCCCTTGTCATTGTCAGCCTATGTCAGTCACAGTATGAAATAGTTTTGTTTATATTTCACAAAAATGTTGATTATGTTGACAAATTTAAAAGATGTTAAATCCAATTTTAATAGTATTATTACATCATATCTTGTTTTTAGGATGCCATGAAGCGCTCTTGTGTTGGCATCTGGTCATGCAAGCGCTGCAAAAGGACTGTGGCTGGTGGTGCATGGGTGTTCTCAACCACAGCTGCTTCATCATGCAGGTCTGCCGTCAGAAGGTTGCGTGAAGTCAAGTAAACATCTAGTTTTAAGAGAATAAACAAAACTAAAACTTATCACTTGTTTTTTTTTCTTACAAATTAGCACATGTTCTGTACATTTAGTTTGAAAATAAATAAATGTTCAGTTAGATAATGTGCGAAATATCAAATTTCCGACAAACAATAAACAATTTTAATGTAATTTGCTATATTCCAGTACAGTTTAATGTGCCATATCTAATTGGGTGACCATTTTACCTGTAAGACCTTTTTACTGGTTATTTTACTATCTGTGAAATGTATGTATATTTAACAAATTAAACAAGATAATTATATTGGTACTCTGTTACCATAGCAACAGTAAATATTGATACATTGTTGGTTCCCTAATATGTCTGAAGTAATGTCATGACATTCAAGAGTTATTTTTGCTCAGTTTGGACACATTTGTTCATGATAACACATCTCATTATATGTGGATATCAAATATTTGAAGTTTTTCAAACATGTTTATCTACCTCTGTCTTAGATTGTGGGATAATAAAATAAATGCATTTTACTTCCAATCTTTATTGCAATGTACAAAAGTACATGAGATATAGTAAAAATATAACCTTTGATATGAAAATTTTTAGCACCAACATACAACTTTCTTTTATATTTAAAACAATTTTTCTTGAATTTTCAAAGAAAAGAAATATATTTGGACAACAAGCATTATTTACACATTAAATACTTAAAAATATAATGTCTTTTATGAATATAAATATTTGCACAATTTAACAATACAGACAACACACAAATTCAAGATTATATTTAGGGATTCAAGCATTGTTTAAAAAAATATATTTGAGACTCGGTGAAATATTCGATTTGAAAACAATAGGAATACTGAAATTTATGTCCTTAATTTAGAAACCTAACTTTCATCCAATTAACACTTTAGGGGTGAATAGCAGAGTATCAATTTATTAAAATGTATCACAGCAAGTAGCCAATGTTTTACAATTATGGTCCTTTCCTCTCCACTAATGAAGCGAGTAAGTGATAAACTGAAGGTAACTAAGAAACTACTGTATGTGAAGGGCTCACAAATGGTCAGAGTAACCTTTAAACTATAATAGATTATGCTGTTACATTATTAATCCCCTAAGTCACTATCCTTATCCCCTATAGCATATAATATATGAAAAGCCACACCTAAAAATGCTGTACCCAATAAATCACCCAGTGCAGTCAAGTATGGAATGGCTGAATTGTCTGGATCTATTTGTAACTTCCACATCCACACTACCATATAATGACTTATGATTAACAAAAGCAAAACTTGTAACAGAGCTGCACACATGTAAATGAAAATAAAAATGGGTGTTACTGATGTGTGGCCAGCTTGAATGGCAGCAATTGTATAGATAAATATTAATTGGCTGGGTATTACCATGAGCAACAATAATCTACTTGTTTTCCCCAAGACAGTGCCCTCAGATTGCCCAGTGTGGAAAGTTGTTGACAGTCTTGATGCATGTACTGCAACCATATTGCCTCCTATACCATTTATAATCAACTGAAAAACTGCTATACCTTTGTAATTTGATACTGTATAATCTAATATCAATCCTCCAACACTACTTATGACCATTGCTGATACCACTGGAACCCAGCCTTCATCTAGGGCTTGTCTGGTAAATTCATTCTTCCAGGCAATATACCCACATATTGGCACAAGTGCTGCCCCTAGTAGTACAATAAAGGAGGCCAAGGCAATAGTTGTGTCTATGTACCTGTATAACAAAGATGCTATGGTAGACAGAAGGGCCAATGTTGTTAAATCACCCAAACTAGCTGCTATTGGGGTGGCAATATTGTCAGGATTTATATTCATCTTTTTAGATATCACAATAACACCAATCATAATTAGTCCTAGGACGAAACTTGCTAACGATGCTGTAAGTACACTGGATGCACATAGCAACATAGCATGCCCTATGGAGAACTGTCCATCAGGTATCCAGCCCATAGCCACTGCTGCCATAGCCGCTAAGAAGCCCACTAAAACCGCCTGGCATTGAATGAGGCATAAGTTACCAATAACCAGAGTACCCAAATGAGTATCAAGATGTCCTAGATGAGCGTGTGTTGAAAGGCGCGATGCCAAAGTCATTTCCAAGTTACCCTTTAATCCGAGCAGTGCTGGCACAAGGATGTACACTTCAGACACTTCCACGAAGACATTCCAATGTTGGACGCGATCGAGCAGGAGACTGGCAGCCACCATTCCATAGCCGGCGAGCAAAAATGACACGAACATTTGAACTCCAGCAACCCATGAATTTTCTTTTCCATTTTTTAAATCGACTGATTTCGTTTCACTGTTAATAAGTCGACTATTATCCGGGAACATTTCGTTTTCACTAGTATGCACTGAACTCCGTGATGTTCTAATATTATTATTCTTGCTTCGATTCATGTTTACTAATCGTTTCATTAATTATGAAAAATTAGGAAACCACGTACGCATGAAAATAATCATTATATTAATTGTATATTACGAAACCGCAACACCATTTAGCAGAACACGTCCACTACTTGTTGATCTGGCTTATTATCAAAGCAATGTGATAATATAAAGTTACCTATAAATAATTCAGCTGGGTTTACATCAAAAATAAACTTCCCCCCACGTCCCCCACAAAAGTTAAAAAACGTACATGACATTTTTAAATTGACAGTGACAATGAAATTCTTAAAAGATTGCAACACTAAAAAATACATTGACATAACTTGAGACATGATGTTTACTCCTATGGTTACCAACTTGAACTGACATTTAACACCATAATATCAAATAGCGAATAATACAAAATAATAAATATACATGGATGCTGTTCTTCTAATTTTCTGATCTGAGTGTATCTGATTCACATATATACACTGGAATGAAACTTTTGGAAATTGAATATTGAAATGGAACTTTTGATCTTATGTTTCTTTACTGTACTCAAAATACAGGAGGTGCAATATATATACAAATTCAGTATTTTCTAAGTTACAAATCTAAACCTTGTTATTAAGGTAATAGACGAAAAGTTTCTTGTATTATCTTGCTAGCCCTAGATAAATAAATTATATTTTATTAATCAACTACAATCAGTAAACCAAGTAGGTGAAATTGTGATAAATAAATATAATTTGAGTGCAACCCATTTACTACTATCAATGTTCCATCTATGAAGGTTCTTTATGTTTTAAATTTATAGCGTGCAATACAATCATATAGTTAAAAAGGATGAATAATTTTAATATAATAGTTTAAATCACCATCAATTAATTAAATTAAATTGTAAAAAGTTGTAAGGTTTTCTTTGTCATAAGACAATTAATCGTCTTGTAACAAAAAAAAATAGACAAAGGTTATAATTTTTGTTTTTCTTATATGATTCAGTATGGTATACATTATTTTCTATCAGTTACAGTCAGTTGTGTCTGTCAACATAGTATGTATCCGAACTAATGAGGACACGGCGCTCGAGATATAGAAAGTTTGACGTATATACGTGCGTATACGTTTAGTGAATGTCGATTGCTTCTCTTTATTCTTGAAATAAAAAAAATATTTTATTAAATAACCCTTTAGAAGCTTAGTGTGTATCGTGTAAGTGTGCGTATTTAATGAGTGATTTTTTTTATAACTTGTTTTAAATAGATATTTTTATAAAATTAGTACAATTATCACTATTCAGATCCGGAAACCTACTTTGCAGCGATACATTCGACTTTTATTGAATATTTTTCATCTTATTATGCATGAATAACTTTAATAAACTTGAAACGATCGTTAGCATCGAATGTGCGAACAATTACCCACTATTATTGAACCGTTCTTGCTTGCAGGAGGACAACAGTTGGGCGCGCGTAGCACTGACATGTGGCAGTGAAGTAAAGTTGGTTTTACAGTAGATTAATCACAAAATGTTCAGAAGTAAAATTAGAATACACACTTGTCGAATAATCTTACTCACATCCCTCGCGTGGTTGTTAGTCGACGTTTTTATTTTGGCACTTTATTCGGATTGTTTCGGTGATGGCTGGGAGTGTAAGAAATCAACTAGTGAATCCTTTAAAGTAAGTATCCTATACCTATATATATTACATAAAACTTAAACGTTTTTATTGTTCAGTCACTAATAATAATATCTCTATCTATTTTTCTTGTTTCACAAATGTTTCATAAGGTGTTAATTTATTTATGTGAATGTGCTTATGAAAATCATGTAAAGATGTGAAAATCTTAAGTGTACAATGGTTGGACTTTGGCAATTCAATATTTAAAGTCAATAAATCCTTTGTAATATGTTCCACATCGTAATAATAAAATAATTTAAACTACAAAGGTGAAAACATGCCTAATAGCCCTTTTATATTAATCGAAAAGTGTTTTTCTTATGTGAAAATTAGGTAGAAGAAGTAAGGGGTAAAAAAGCAGCCATTGCTGCAGCATTGCAACAAAAAATAGATGATGATGACACAAATATAGAAGAGAACCAGGTAGACGAGGAACTAGGTGAAGATGGCCTTCTATTATCACCTTATCCCAGGTCCAAGTTGAAGAGATGGGCAGTTGCACCTTCTGTAAAACCGGACGGAGAATTGCCGGGAGAAATGGGTGAGTGTATATAAAATCCAACATATTAACTGTCCCCATATATATTTTGATTTAGAAATAATCATATTCACTTCATTAAATATGATTTATTGCAATATTTACCTGTGAAATGGTGCTACATATTTTGTTACAATAATCACTTTATGATCTAGCTACTACAATAAATAATGTCTAAATGTACACTCATGTCATAGCAGAATCAGGTTGTGAAAATATGTAATTTAGACATTATCTATATTACACTAGCTAAAATGTTTATCTACAACAAGATTGTCTAGTTGTCCAAACTTGTTTTTCTGTTGTCATGTAGTGTAAAAGTTATGACTATATTTGCTACTTATAGCAAAACATGTAATCTTATTGTCATAATTCTTGTTAAATAATTAAATGTAATTAGTGATTCATCCATATAATTTGCTCTTTGTTAAGAGTGTGCGTAGACTTTCAGTTGGAATGATTAATGTGACCAAGATGTCAGTTAAGATATATTTATTGATTGTGTATAGTCAGATATTTATTGTCAGTCGGTATTGGTTTTATTACATATTAGTCAGCTGAGTTATATCAATGTTTCAATATTAATATAGGGGAGAAACGTTTTACTAGACAATTCCATAGTTATATTTCTACATAAATTAAGATGGAATGCAAATCTTTAAATCAATATTGACTATTTTATATCTATATGTAATAATATAAACCAAAATGCTTGCTTAGGTCGTTTGAATATATTTATGTGAACTAAATAACAGTTCATATGACCAAGACTTACAATAGTTTGTTATGGTTTTTCCTACCGTCATTATTATCACAATCAATTTGCAACAACTCACTTCCTCTCTCATACTGCATATCATACATATGGTAATCACACCAGAGAGTAATAACTATTTAACACTACATTAGATCTCTGGTTTTTACCATGTTAAAACAAGAATAGTAATATACAAATTATAAGACTGAAAATATGTTTCAAAATACTGATATCTATTTAGGGAGTGCTTTAAACACAATGTAAGTACAGAGAATAATAATTTTCTGACCATTATAGTGAACAGAATGTCAAATATCCATTTAGTGTTTGAGACTCCTCACGCACCATATGGACTACTTACAAAACTCCTGGTACACCATATGTACCAGTGAATGTTTTAGCAGATTATATATAGGATTTTAATAAGGTTTACTTTGGTTCACATCAATATTACATAGATCTATAGTGTCCTAGGAAAACTTAATCAGAATTCTGTGGTTGCACCGATTTTCTAATATAAAAGATATTTTTGATCTATAAAATTATGAAATAGACTAAAAAGATTGTGTATCTTCTTCAAATAAAAAATCGCCTTGAAAGGGTTAAATGCATTTATCCTGTTATAATGTTGTCAGTAATGCAAGTACTAAAACATATCTTACTCTTTCAGGTAAAGCTGTAAACATTCCAATAGAACAAGAGAAATTGATGTTGGATAAGTTCCAAGAGAACCAGTTCAATTTGCTAGCAAGTGATATGATCTCAGTGAACAGATCTCTCACTGATGTTAGATTTGAAAAGTGAGTGAAATTATCTTTCTCATTTTATAAATGTGTAATATGGAAAGCACACTTTCTTTGGCATTCAATGCCATGACATAAAAATGTTTTTACACTCAACTGAAGAAGTTTGACTAGTTCCCACCAAATCTGTCACATCTTGTTTAAGTTTTGTGGGAGTTTGTTTAACAAAATATTGTGAGTCTTTCCCGCTGTTTACAATATCTTGATACTACTTTTTAAAATAATAATTTCAGTGGTTTTTATGTGGCAATTTAATAAACAGGCAGACAGCGATTTTCCTCGTAATTAGTACATTCGTTAATATTAGTGACCGACCGCCGAAAGTTCGGTTTCGGTTTCGGCTAGTTTCGTCCCAGAAATCTGACGTCTATTTACTTAATTTTATTTAACTACGAGGGACGCGTAGGTATAGCTCGTTCCTTCCCGTTTATCGCGCGTAGTGACTTAAACATTTCACATTACACATTAAACATTAGACATTTCACATGTATATAATTGGAAACTACAATAGTATTTTGTATGATTTTTATTTGTATTTATATTTTTACGTAGTGTGTATACTAATTTTAAAATTTTATTTATAATGATTGAGAAGTATCAGATCTTTGCGACCCCCTTTCAGTAGTCTCGCGATCCCCCGGGGGTCGCGACCCACAGTTTAAGAAGCCCTGATCTAAAGCACACTGTAAGCTTCGCATTATGAATCGTGCAAAATTTAAAATACGTTAGATTTCAGTATGCAATATAAATTTTGAATATGTTTAAGTAAGTTGCCGTTTCCGTTTCGTCTTCGGCTGCAAAACCTGTTTCGATCGGACGCCAGTTAATATATAGATTTATGTGACACAGTAGTATTTGAATCACAGTATTATTTCTTGCACCATTTTGATCATTACAATGATGTGATAATGATAAATTTAAAAAAGGTTGCAAGTGTTGATTGAGAAGTCCTGAGGTCGATTCTCGCGTCGGGAACTATTGAATTTTTCTAAGTTAGATTTTCTAATAGAAATTTCAAGTAGTTATTCGGAGTCGGTACCCGGCGTACGGCATCAGGTTCACCACCTATTCCATGATGAGACATAAACATTACTCACATAACGCGGGACTGTATTACATTCCTGTGCCCCATCCTTCGGGTATTACAGACGTGATGTTACGTACGTTGTTTTCGAAAATGTTTAAAATATATTACAGAAATCTTTTGTTTTTCATTTTTAATCCGATTTCTTTAAAACGTTTGTGTATTGCTTTTTTGGTAATCTTCTGATTGCCGTGATTTGGATTAGACTCTTATCCATTATCGATTTTCCTAGTTTTCTAATACCTAACAATTAAACACTGGCTACTGATTAAATTCTTTGTTTTATCAAATTTTATCATAATTAGTAGTAATTGCAAAATAGTGTTGATTTTATGATAAGAAATAGTCAACGTGTAGATAATGTAAAAAAATGGGGTTTTCAATTATTTTAGTTTATTTCATAGAAGTAGATTATTGGCAATGGTGCCTACGCATTGGAAGCTTCTCCTTGTTTCAGAGTCTGATGATGAAATTTTATTGTTATAATAAAGATCTGTTAAAAAACTATGAAATCATGAAAAGGTGTAAGGTTCTCACTTTCATTAGTAGATTGGGTCCACTTCAAGGCGCAAGAGACTTCTGTAACATGTTCTATAAGGCTAGCACTCCTCTGCCCATCTCTTATTTTAAAACACGAGTCTCTATATTGCCCGCTCATAATAATATTGTACACTAAATACACGATCAACTCAAGATTTATTAGTTAGCCCGGCCGTAAAGATTATTTTTCTGTTTGGAACGAAGTAAAAGGAAAACTGTGGTGACATTGTGTTAATACTCAAAGCGTAGGCTTGACGAATTTACCTTAAACTCATGCTAGGTTTACATGTTACAATTTGTTTCCATATTGTGTTAGATGCAAAGACAAACGCTATCCGGACTTGCTGCCCACCACGAGCGTGGTGATAGTCTTCCATAATGAGGCGTGGACTACGCTCATACGAACAATCTGGAGCACCATTAACAGGTCGCCGCGACCTTTGCTGAAGGAGATCATTCTTGTTGACGATGCCAGTGAAAAGGGTAAGCCGTTTATTGAGACTTTTTTTACGTAGCGTAGCCTTATAGATAAATGGAGTGACGATTTACGCAAAGTGGCTGGCAGCGGGTGGATACGAAGAGCTGAAGATCGAGCTCAGTGGTGTGTTATTTTAGACGTCTATGTACTGTCCGTCCACTACTGGACGGAAACTGGTTGATATAAAGCCTATTTCCAGCAGTGGACGGGAGTTAGGCTGATGATGATGATGTTGAATGATGATGACGATTTGTTTTACCCAATATTTGTTGTACCTACAAAAGGTGGACTTAATGCATACATAAGAAAATAGTTCTTGGTTTAGTGACATTTTTATATTATTTTTTTGTATATTTGGTTCAACAGAATTGCCTATTTCTATGTTTCACACAATAAGTTTTAATGATAACGAATATACTCAGACTGTTTCTCGAAGGTTCTCTGGTATTTCCTCCATTTAATTTATTGCAAGAGAAAACTGTGGCATTGCTATAATGGTTAAGGAAAACATGAGAATACTTTTACGACTTAGATATTTACATAATGTTTTCTAAGTCACCTGCTGATGCACACTTGAACAGCGTGGCAGAACATGGCCTTAAAAGTAATCACAAGGACCGGTGTCCAGCAGCAGAGCAATAAATTGTTCATGTTAATGATGTTGAAAATAATTTATTTCAAGCCAATCTCATTTGTGTAAGGTTTTCAGTCACTGTTATCGTCAAGCCTTTTATGGTTCCTCTATTGGACTCGAGTTTCGTCTCAAAATGAGAAGGGTTAGACCATAGTCCTAGATGATATACCATACATTCCCACACTTATTACTAAATCTCTATGGCCATGTAACACCATGTCTATGTAACACTATGGCCTATATCCTTCTTCTGAGAAGAGATCCGTATCAAACAGTAGAACGGTAGGATGATGATGATAATTGTTGATTTTGACTATTATGATGACTAAGATTTTATACCGTGATGACACAGAACATCTGGGGAAGAAACTAGAGAACTATATAAAGACGCTTCCGGTGCCGACGCACCTCTTCCGTACGGAAAACCGCTCGGGACTCATCCGGGCGCGGCTGCTGGGCGCCAAGCACGTCAAGGGTGACGTCATCACCTTCCTAGACGCGCACTGCGAATGTACAGGTATAGTTGTTCATAATTAAGAAAAGTATTTTTTTTTTGTTTTTAATAACGGTTTAATTAAAAGCGTAACATCACGCTTTAACATGGTAACTTTTTATTTTTGCTATTGTAAGAAAATTAGGATTTATTTTTATAAAAATATAGTTGTAGAGGTAATTATTATGAATAAGATCATTACGTAGTTTACTCGCATTATGCAGTGACCCCTAACATGCTTATGTAAGCTCGCCTTTCACTTGCAAAACTCAAATGATTTTTATTTAGTAGTAAATAGTATTTAATACCAAAACGCGTATTCGCAAACTGTGGCATAAGCTTCTTTCGAGGTGTTCACGGTACGCTTTCACATGGGGTTGGATGCGAAGAGCTGAAGATCGAGTTCAATGACGTACTATTAAAGAGGCCTATATCCGGCAGTGGACCGGAGAAGGCCGATGGTGATTATGATGATGACATGGGGTTCTTCAAACGCAGTGTCAAAAAGTTCCTTCAAGCCAGGCAATACATTGTTAATACCGACCTCTGATGTTGCAAATGTCTATAGGCGACTGTGACCACTTACCACATCAGGTGGGCCGCCTGTCTATTTGCCATGTCCTTTAATATAAAAAGATGTGTATCGGATGTGTGATCCGATATCGATAACTACATATATCGGTCTTGCCGAACTAATAATGAGAGAAAGGTTCTAACCTTTCTTGTTCCACTCATAATATAGTGATGCAACATGGAAATTTTAAAATTATTTTCTATCAGAACTTTTAGGGGCTTACAAATGTTTCCAGGAGACAGTTCTCATAAAAAAAAAAAAACTTGGCACCAAGCGATAAAATCAAAGACAGTTGCCAGTAGAAAATAATTGAAATGTCAAATGTGACAGTCCTGTTATTCTTTCCCATGAGATATTGATGTAATTAAAATATCATTCTATGTTCAAATATTAATAAACATAACATCACGTCTGTAATCCCCGAAACGGCAGACAAAGGAGTGTTATATACTCCCACTTTCCACTATAGTCCATTCGCGTTAAGAAAATAGTGACTCATCAGTGCAACTGCAAAGTAAAGGTCTATTCATATTGAGGTATAAATTAAACCATTAATATTAAAGCAAACTTTTTATTACAGTGTTTTCAAATATTACAATTAAGTAATATAAAAAATTAATCAGAATCGTCAGAATTGTCATTAACATTGTTCTTTAATTTTTCTTAGATATTTACGTCGCCATATAACGATGTTGTCTTTTTCTAGTAATAATGATCTGCTTTCCCGTTTCGCAAAATCGAAACCAAACTCGTGGAGTATTTTATGTAGGGTAGTATTTTTTAATGGTGGAATATCTGCATTATTGATCCACTTTTATTTTTGCGGATAGGTGAGGTATTCATTTTTAAAATTGGCAAA
>DWEC01001811.1:0-12664 GCA_018245735.1 Microceris miodesmiata | reverse complement strand
CTTCGTGAGAGACCTGCCTGATAACGTAATAAGAATGATAAGGAATTTTATAGTTGTTTTTGTGACATAGAGAAGTGATGTATTGGCCGAAATAAGCCACAGTCTCAAGGTGCAAAGTCCGGCGAGCAGTGGGTGTGGTGGTGCCGCCCCACTCAGTTCATTAATTTTTGTCCAACACTCGTCTTCCTTGGGGCGGTCTTGTATGATTGAAACGCAATATCGTCTTTCTCTAACGACAATCACTGGATCTGTTTCAATTAAAGATTTTTTTTTAATACATTTGTTCATATGTCTCTGCCTCATTCTCATTAATCATCTTATTACCATTCTTATTTTCATTCTCATTATCTCCAACTTTCAACACTTATCTTGTCTCAAATTTTCTATTTGGAACTTAAACCTGTCTTTATATTTAATGGCAATTTCCTAACACCGGTCAATGAGTACTTTTCCTTTTTAGTGATCAAGCGATCCAAAATCGCTTCTGTATTGACTTTTGCTGTTTCAATAATATTTATTACCTCATCAACTGTCATTTTATCAATTACATTACAGTGCAAGTATGTTGATGTTCTTAGTTTGTCAACTGTAGAAGACTAAGTAACATCGTGAAAATTGCTGTTAACTCTTCAAGTTAAACCCGTAACAACTCCCACTCACGCCCTCAAAACGTCACCGTTTATCGTAGTCTGTCGGTGATTGTAATCAACATAAAATGATAATATCAAAGTTACCAGATAATATTTTTGAAAACCAATTGACATCAAAAAAAAACTTGTAAATTTTTAATAAGCATCGCGAACGTTTTTAGTAGAAACTGTTCCGTTGGTACTTTTATAAACATCATAAAAATCATATAAGTGTATTTCTGGAGGGCTGGCTGTTACACTCGAAATTGCAGTTTTCTATTTTCAATCAAGTATACACGTAACAGAATAGTAAATAATAATGTGCGCAGAAACGGAATGATTTTTCCGTTACCATTTTATTAAGTGTTATTGTTTTAGCTACTCGATGAGATTTTTGAAGAACCAATTTTTTCTGCATTGCCTATATATTTATGCTGAACTCTAAAATGGGTTAATCCGAAGGTATAGTTACAAATTTATGGAATTATTTACTTGAACACAATTTGCTGACATGATTTACTTAGATTATTGTAATAAACTGCAACTGAAAAAAATTAAATCGTTCTTTTTTTAAAATATCAACGTAATTGCTTTTATAAATGATAGTTTTAAATGCAAACGTTATACAACCAAGAAATTTAGAATATGTTCTATGAATGTTACAGTGATTTTTTTTCACAATCAGCATATTACTTCAGCGCCAAGAAATGTGAACTTAAGAAACCTTATCAGAATGCAGAAACACAATACGTGTAACACAAAGCCATCGGAGCCACATTTTTTCGTGAGCGCCGATGTAGTATTACGACATTGGAAATACCCAGCATTTAGCATATAACGAGTTACCATAAACAACATCCTGATATTTTTTCTTGGGTAAGACCAGTGAACGAACACATTAGTGTTTCACATTTTCTAATTTCTTTTTCTATTCATAAAATATGTCAAATACAAAAAAATTAACTACACATACAGACAAAAATCAAGTATTTATATTACCTGGAATCTTGTTCATTAAAATTTTATAATTATTTGGGTTTATTGAAAAGTACTGAGTTTAAAAAATGCAATATATAGAAAACCAAAAAGTCGTATTGCATTTTCAAGTCTTCATTACAGATCTCTGACTTTTGGAACAAAACTTTAAAAAATAGATTTTCTTAACAGTACTGAACTACTCGAGAAACACAGCTGAATAGGTCCATAAACCGTCCGCTTAAAATAATATTGTTAATATTGTTACTATACTACTATAACATCAGATCTCATACGGCGTAGATACACAGCACCCGATCTTCTTCTTGGCGTGTCGATGACAAACACGTTTTATAATAAGTCCCTAAATGCTCTTAGCCCAGAATTTTGCCACGCTGACGGCCTCATCACTGGCATTCATTAGGTCGTCCTGGGTGCAGGTATTAGAGCACGCAGGGCACGATTTAAGGTGGTCCATAGTTTTTAGCACCCGATACAAACACTACAGCACTATCCCTACAGACCTTACGCATAAAATCCTTCTTAAAAATAATATAACGCGAACAAAACCAAACAAGAAGGCATAAATACCTATCAACAGTAGGTACTCAATCGAAAAAACACACAGAACAATAACTGCCGTCGCCACTGTTGCCACATGTCCCTCCGTGACGTCACGCCTGGCCCCCAGATGTACGGCCAGATGTGGTACAAATGTACAATAGCTGTAATAATGTTATAATGTGCACTGTTTGACATCTGCATCGGTAGGGTGACCAGCTTAATAACCCGATTAGGACGGCTTTAGTGCGCAATTGGGTGGCTACGATTTCAATATAAAAACGCGCGGGAAACGGATGGGTTTTTATCGATTTAACAATTGCTTTGCGCGCGCTGGGAATTTTATACATCGTTGTTATGGAGTTCAATTGTGAATATTTCGGGTAAAACAATCGGAAATGTTCAAAATAATTAATAAAAAGTAATTGTTACAATCATTTCTAATCACTAAACATAGTCTTTGTCTACTTGAAATCTTACAATAATGAAATCTTGACATGGC
Organism: Microceris miodesmiata; assembly: GCA_018245735.1. Taxonomy (NCBI): domain Eukaryota; kingdom Metazoa; phylum Arthropoda; class Insecta; order Lepidoptera; family Hesperiidae; genus Microceris; species Microceris miodesmiata. Next base: position 9,997 of record DWEC01001811.1, on the reverse strand, counting down.
CGCCAAAATAAAATATATATTTTTCTCTAATAGCAAAATTGCGAGAAAAAAGTGAGTAAAACAGCACATCTACAATTTTCCATGAAATTCTCCAAGGCGTAAAAATTAGAACACCCTCTCTTGACCAGTTGCACAGACTATAAACCCTTCTCATTCTAACAAAAGATCGATGCCCAAAAGCTGAAGATACCGAGGATGAACATAAAATTTAAGGTTACTTGTGCACATGATTAATTAACAGATATTTAAATGCAGAAGCTGCCACACACCATGCCAAAGCCTTCGCATCGCAAACATAGACAATTGATGAGTAATTATTTATGCGCTTATTATGCGAACAATTTGTCTATGGTCTCGTAACAAAGAAACCGATGTATTAAATAATTTATTCATACATATGTGTAATAAATCTCTTAATATATTTACAACTGCCTCTTTGGTGTTGTGTTTTCAAGCGCGACTGTGACAGAGAGGTTCTGGATTCGACACCGGATCGGTCACAATTATGTTTGTTTAACTTATGTTTTTTGGTAGACATTTTTAAATTTTTGCCCTACGTATAGCAGCCAGTATAAGCTCATGCCCTATACCTTATGAGACATATAACGTAACTCCTGAAAACTGCTAATAGCACTCCTTTGCAAACTCTTTCAGAGAAACACCGTTATGATAATATGCTATTAAAGAATATGATAAGCAGTATCTATGCACAAATTGTAATATTCATTATTTTTTATATGTTAGAAATTATTAATAAAAAATACTTTTAAAGCATCAATCGCTATGTGTAATGTTTTCGCTACATGTGTAAATCTAATTAGGTAATAATCATAGCTCATTGGTGCTAACTACATAATGTACTCACGATTACGCCGATTTCTATTGTTAATGCATTTTTGTTTATTTTAACAAGATCACAAGCAGTTATAACCAAAACATATTACGTATATCAATCAGATCATCATTCACATAATATCTATTGGTAGAGACGTCTAATTCTCATAAGTAATAATTTTCCACGGAAGTATTGAAAACGCAATTTAAAACTGGTTTTAAGATAAATGACTGATTAGTACAATAGTTTTTGAACTTAATGTATATTTAACGTTATTCTGTTTTTTTTTTTATAATTGTCTATGATTTACTTGTCGTTCGTTGCATATGTACGCGCCATCGCGATTATTTCGGAAAAATAATATTAATACTAATCGTAATAATTTTCATTACATTATAAATCTTTTAGATAGATTAATACATTTTCAGAAATATCTAAAAACGAATGCTCAATTGGCCGTATAAAAATTACACGCATTTTTAAAAAAATAGTAAATGAATAATTACATAACTATCATAACGGGCAAATATTGTTATTATTTAGTAAAAAAATAATTACTCAAATTTCAAAACATGTTGACCATTGAATATAAGAATATTGTTATTTGAATTGCTAGGTTTATTACAGTTGCATAAAATAGGCTAACTCCCCATTCCTTGATGGGACGTGTAACGTTACTGGAGAAAAGTGGGAGTGCTCTGTACTTATCTACCTATCCGTTTGGGGAAATACAGGCCCGATGTTATTTTGCACAATTTCAGATTGTCTAACAACACGATATCTAAAAACTTATAAAAAAATGTGTCACAAGTCCATATTACGACGTTTTGATAACGCCAAACGTATCAGATAACATTTTACTTATTCATCGTGACATTGGACATTGTGTTTGGAGTACTTTTGTATGGCACACAAGACGAGATTACGCGTTTTGACTATTGCATTTCGCGATGAGAATTAAGGAACAATCTTTTACAATTTACATCTCGCAACAAGAAAGCTGCGTGTCATGTCACGATCCAAACGTAAGAAATGCTTATTTTATTTTACTGACTTTTGGTCATTTGAAAATCGAAAATGACAATAATTATGAGGCGTTTGTTAATGGTTTTGGCTTTGTTATTAGATATACTTTCAAATGAGTTTCATGGCTGTAAAACACGTTCCGATATCATTTTTAACGCCAATAAAGTCAGTTGAGGGACTTTACTGAAGACAATTATTATAACCAAATATCAGCTTCGACTCCCGCGCATATATACATGTATTGCGACATTTATAATACGTGTTTAATAATGAATAGAAACAGATTAAAAATTCGTTTCCACAGTTGTACAAACGCGTAACAGTTGGTAGCCCTGACGACCTAATTCTAGCAAAAAATAAACACAACCGTCTTTGAATCTCATGCGACCCCCGCCATGAGACATGTGAATAAACAAACAACGTTATCTTTTACTATTTCTGTTAAATTGTTAACCCTTATTACCAGTACAATAGGCTTATATTCATAAAACAGACGGCACACGTAATTTTGTATGCTGTACACTTGTTTCACAGCAGGGTTTTCACCCTCGGCTAGAAACATGTGCAGTTAGGCGTTTTTTTTTGCTACGACCCCTTTTATTTTGAGTAGAGTGATTAGTAAATGGTATTGATTGATTTCATAATTACTGTTTGTGTAACGTGTGTGTGCTACTGATGTTAAAAATTACTTAAATTTATTTTATTTATGCGACAACAAATCGTCTTTAGCCCCATCAAATATTTTTATCGTTCCGCTATTGAACACGATACTCTTGTGAGAATCAAAAGAGTTTACTATTAAATGTTTCGTTAGTGTTTATACACATGATTATAAATGGACCGGCTTAACTCACGTACGTTTTTCGGGATGGCCCGACTAATTTCGGACCTGTACGAAGTAAGTTACAAAATGGGATACAGGTGTGAATATTTGAATATGATCGATATTTTAATAGTCCCAGCAACTTCTTCAACACAAATTTAATTTTCAATAGTTTTTGGTGAATCTTCTGAACATCTTATTGTAACGTATTTGCTAAAATATTACTCTGCGCGGTTGTGAAGTACGGACCGATATTCATGTACAAAAATTTTTCTTTTTTTTATTTAGTTCCTTTTTTAAACGTTTAACATCATTTCACATGTTTGATGGCCAGTGAATAACATGTGCGTAATTGTAAACGTTTCTGTGAGTCAGCCAACGTGGGTGTCAGGTCAGATTGAAAGGTTATTAGACAACTTTTTTACAGTATTGCAAGCCCACGTACGTAAGCTTTTTAGATTATCTGTGACCACCCAATGACATTTGTCCGCTGTGAAGCAATCGTACAGCGATTATTGGTAAAGGCTTTAAGATGCAAAGCCTTGATATGTTTTTTATTTTTTATTCGCTTCATATTTAAACGGCATACATATATGCCAAAAACCTTATTTACGACAATTACAACTTATTTCGTTTGTGATGCGTTAAAAGATTTAGAAAAATGTTAACTTTTTGAAAACTTATGGCCCTTTAGTGGTGTGTCTTGGTAATATTATGTCAAGAAAAGATGACGCTGATGATATGGTGACATGATGACGGTAGAGACACAAATAATCGTGGTCATTTTTTATATTAACTTTCATGTCCTTTAGAAGACACGTTAACGTATACGTTATTACAACTTGATAGGGGCAAATAATGTAAAAAATAGTGGTTGGGTGAAATATTGCAAATTTGCACTACAGACAGAATGGTATGCAAATAGCGACAAGTGCAGCATTAACTTCAAGCCTTGAAAACATTACACAATAATAGGCCATATTATATAGTCATGGACAGTAATTAAATATGATTTTCCATTTGATTTTAGAACATGTATTAAAACCGTCATGATTGTAAGAAGTACGACAGGTCTGTGTGGGGAAATATATTTGGCACTGCGTGTTCTCTGCCTGCCTCGTACGGGTACCGACGTGACGATATAATAGTAATAATATTTATAATGTAATCACATGGCAAAATTATTGAAAATCTTTATGTGTTGCATACATTTATAAAATTATATTTTTTATTCATTAATATTCAGTACATTTGCCTTTGAATAGAACAGCCCAATAAATTGTAACGACGAAAACACATTACACAAATGGAAAGTTTATCAATTACACATTCCTTCACGTACTTCAGACATACTGCTTATTACGTGTCTGGAGGCGCTGGGGTTATCTGTCTTTTCTCAAGTCGTATTAATTTGGTGAAAGAAAAATGCAGAGTTCTTCATTACTTCAGTAGTTACGTCAGGTGTAAGGGGCATCTTACATCGATTATGCAACCCCAAATATTCCAATATCCGTGGGTGAACCGAGTGACATTTAAGAATTAAAAAAATAATTATCACAAATATTCCAATATTCGTCGATAAATCGCGTGACATTTAATAATAACTAAAAACTTTGTTACTGCAGGACATACAGAGATTGAGTTTCTTTTTGTTATTATGGAAAACATCATTATCACGAATTACAATTTCCTTATTCTCGGTTGATTTGTGGGGGTCAGTGAGACTATCTGCTAGGCGGGGGGTGCTGGGTTTGATTCCAATCATTGTTAAAATGTGTGTGTGGTGAGCACGAGTGTTTGTTCCGTTTGAGTATAAGTGTGTAAGTATGTATATATATTATGTGTGTAATTTACAGACGCCTGGTCACTCAATTGTACTCAGTTTAGAATCAAAAAACATGTGTAAAATGTCCTCAGATATTAAGGATGGAAGATTAATACTTTGGGAATATTTAAATCGTTTTTTATTGAATACATGAAAATATATTATTAAACACTTTTTCCACTCTTTTCCAGCTAGAAGAACTCAGGAGGCTGTTATCACAGATTTAGTTTCAAATAAACTGATTCAATAGGTTTACCTAGTTTCATTTAGTTTTGATTCATTGATCTGTAGTTTTTGTTGTACATACAGTTGTATGAAACCGCAAATAGAATAAAAGTTTTCAGGATCAGTTTCCCAATTATCCAATAATTGGCTTTCAAATATTAATAACTCGTCTGTCATTTTCTTACCAATTTCATTACGTACATATCCCGGAATTCCGATACCAATTTTAACAGAACAAGTATTTGTTCCAGATACGGGAATAAAATTAGAATTGTAAATGTTAATAATATATATCGTAATATTATATGTATGCACGGCAAGCTCACCTTTGACTTCAGCCGGCGTCGAATCTCCAGAATTGGTAATAAACGTGTTTGACATTTTCACGCGCTCCAGAACGCATTCAAATCCAGAAAACTTCAAAATAAACTTGAAACTTCAATCAATCCTTCACACAACTCAACAATATTTGGCACGATTATTGATACACAGTTTTCTTGTTATTATTTGATAGCACTAAAAATTTTCATTGTATTGTTTCGTAAGTTCGCGTGTGGTGTGCGTGATGGCGATAAACACAACCTCCTCATCCTACGATTGTCGGTCGACTGAGCGCTTAGCGAAATGATGGCTCGCGAGCGGGGTAAAAAAGCACGGCGCCAGCCCAGTCTCGCCCTTTAGGGATGCGCCCACATGATGTATTGTATAGCGATATTGTTTAACAAATGTGTTGCCCATTTTTTATGTGCGGCACATTTCTAATATATCTCCACGACGCATAATAGAAATCTCATTTATCAATTAGTAATATTGTCATATCGTTCTACTATGTAATTTTTGTGTAATCGGACTAATGTTTTTGTAAAATGTACTTATTATGTAAATTTATTTATGCATAAAACAGTTTCATTTTCATTAGTGTTATATGTTTTTTAAATCTCAAATATAAGTAGGTTTAAGGATCATAAAATGAAATTCTCAAATCAAGGCGATGAAATATGATGAGAGGGAAAAGTTATAATCAATAGAGAATTTCACTTCGGAATTTGAATCGGAAACAATATTTGCGTTATCGACGACATATCCCCGCACTGGCGCGGCCGGTTGCATTCTCCCTCGGATTCAACAACACAAATCTTATACTCGCATAAACATTATGTACGTAGGGTTACGATAAAATCAGACTATTTTGTGAACTTTACAATATTGGTATATATATAAATCGTTTCAAAATTATAGTAACGTATAGCAAATTAGGATAATCATAAATAGGGTAGCTGTAGGTTTTTGAGTTCACAGGGATAATTCCGTTTAATTCCTACTTTGAAATTAATGTCTACATTTAGGGCTGGTATGTATTACATAAATATCCCTTAAATAAAATATCTTTACGCCACTTCATTGATTTCACCGCTAAAATAATATAATTTGTACAATAAAGAAGTAAATATTTACAAGAATGTATTTATCATATCAGTATGATACACTTAAAATGTCCATATTGCCATACTGTAGAAAATATGAACTTTAATTAACGAACCAGAAACTTCTGTATAACTCGTTTGAAACTAGGCTTAACGAATTCTGTATCAACCAGCTACATAAAGCCGTACTTCATTTATGTCGCCATATAAGGCGTTTAACGGTTTTTAAAATCGGAAATCCGGACGTGGTAACTGATACTGGACGATCCAGCGCGGTCCGACCATCTGGCGGTCCTACGCTTACATGTGCACCGTGACTCACGCAGGCGACTTCAGACATTACATACTTATATACATACGTACTACAAACCTACGTACCGTTGATTCGCGCTATCCAACCAATGCAGTTGCATTTAGATCGATCAGAATCGAATAATGGTGCTTAATTAACACGCTTTGTCGCTTAGATTGTCAGCCCGTCCGATTGCTGAGATAAAAATCTAGACACCGCTACGAGGACGGGCGGACTGAAATTGCTATTCAGTGCTTGAGACATTGCATACGGCTGAATAAATAATACGACATAAAAAACATGTCAGTGTTAGAGCTGTAGTCTTAGCCGTCCGTAGTTACTCATTCTAAGAGATCCTTGTCGAACAATGGAATTCTAAAAAGAGAATTAAGAGAAAGTATCTAGAGCTATGGTAACATGAACAGTTTTGCAAATATCATTTCAATTCATTTTTTTTTCATAATATGATAGCCTAGCGTTGGGCCGCGATCTCGCCTGATGGAAAACACAATGGCGTGTTATAAGATAGTGCACACATGTCCAGGAAAAATCTATTAATCTTTACTTTAAAACGTCCTAGGTTACGTGTGTGGAAACATGGATGCTAGATCATTTAATTTTTGCATTCCTAATTTGGGTTGTATTTTAAGTAAATTACTTAGTTGATACCGTAACATTTAGTTATTCCAATATGGCATATAAAGTTATATATTTTTTATTAGTGAATAATACAACCTAAATTATATTGTCGATTTACCTAAGCTTACATGATAAAACAAGCATTTAGATATAAAACTCTACTCGTAGATGAAGATATTATGCAAGTCATTTATCAGTAATGATGTTTTGTAAGGAGACGAGGATTTGTGCACGATCACTGTGACGAGACGATCAGCGGCGGAATAGATAACTGCTGATATAATTTGAGAGTGGAGGTGTGACTTCTACACCTGAAATTAGAGTCGCTGTGGACGAATCTTTTAAGGAAGCAGCGACACCTTTTTGTATGGTCTTGCCGTGACTCCTTCAGCGGCGGGTTGCGGCGTGTCTCGATGGCGGCGTCTCCTTTATCATCTCTTAACGCATCCAGATTTGGCAACATCGATACGAAATCCTGTTCCGTCGGCTTTTTGCTCGAACATTTCCTCAGTTTCGAGGAACGGCTGGCGCAAAAAAAGCAAAGATTCGCCTCCAGCCATTTATACAGGTTTTGTCATGAATTTTTATGGACTCAAACACGAGTATGGCCAAGACAACATTAATTTCAGTCATAAGCGTAACAAGAATTTATTTTCATGTTACAAAAATCTTACCATAGATGTTGAACATCATGTCTAATTATACAAAAACTTGGTAGTCTCCAGATTTTTCTAACAATTTATTCGCTTTCATTAATTTTGTCTGTTATAGCTTACGTGATGTGGTACATAATGAACGTGCTTCTTATGAAATCATAGGTCAATCGTACGTGTCATTTCCGAAATATGGTTTTACAATATTTAAACAAGAATTTGAGTAGCAGCATCAATGCTTGGGTGTGAAGGGATAACTCCCAAACAAATAGAATGGGCCTGAGATAGTAAATATTCGACCCAGTATAAACTTGTCCTGCGTAGGCGTAAAACGGTCAGGTAAGGCTTTTGACACCTAGCCATGACCGCGGGGTGTGGCGTGAATATCGTCGCGTTCTGTTTAACGTACAGTTTTTTGGCTATTTGACGAGTCCCAAAAAATAATCGTGACTTGTGAAGTGTGATTCTTAAAAAAATAATCTTTACGTAATTTGCACCTACACTATCATTTAAAATGACGTTTGGAATTGTCATATATTACGGTTATTGCATTGAGAACCTTATATTCGTTAGATGTAACATAATTAAAAACATCAAACAAAAGCAAAAAACTACACACATACGTATTTAGTCTCTTACAGATAAAGGTAGCGGTGCAATGAGACGGCGGATCAATCACCAAGGCTCCAGATTTAATTGCCTCGCTGGCACAACAACTAGCATTCCTATTCGTCACGTTAATACGATTTACCGGTGGTAACGCGGCGACGCGACGCGACCACCTGGCGACGCGAGTGGCGCCAAATATAACTGCAACAATCTTATTTATGCATGCATTGATTACTTTAACTGTTCACAATAAAACCCGTATAAGTCATGCCGTCATTAACATAATCCACACACAATTATATTGCAATCAGATAACGAAATCTTAAGATGTAACGCTTTCTAAAAGTTAATAAAATATTCATAGAATATCGGCTATTACGTAAGAACTAAATTAATGTAACACTAAAACATTATCATGCTTCCTAAAAAAATAGCTTTCTTTTGCTTGGCGTTCGGAATTCAAAATCAAGGAACGAATTCAATGCTGTATTTGATGATTTTAATAAAAGCCAACCTTATTATTTAGTGAGTAGAGTTAAAAGTTAAATGGTGAGAGAAATCGCAGTGGAAAAGTTGTTGCTCTTTATGTTTTGAGCTTAAACGTCTGTGGTGTAAGGTAGGTTATTGTTTGTGGATGTAAAAATATGGTTGGCAGGATAGAAGGCGCCGCGGTTGCCGCCGTGGCGCCGGCGGGCCGCCGACACCTCGTGTATTATGAACTAGCCCCGTGACCTGGCGTCGATCAACTGGTATTTGACTCAGCAAATGTACTAATACCAGTAACTCATTTCTGACCAACAGGAATTTATACCAAACTACTTACAATGCATTATGTTGCGAAGCGCTATAAAATCTTCATGAACAAAGTATATAAAAATATAACGTATTAAAATTTTTAACAATAGTTTCTACATGTATAGTCACATAGTTCATAGATGTACATTTAGACAATCTACATGATACAATGTAAAAAAATAATCTAGATATATCTACACATTCTTAACGCAAATTTTGAACGATTCTTACTCATTTTATTACACAATTAAGTTATCGGTTGTGGTCGAATTACCATAACGGTATTAGTTTTGCATTAATATTGTGAGATGTTAAATGTTTGGTCATCAATTATAAAATACGATGACAAAAGTGAATTTCAATAAATCCTGAATTGTTTACACACGAATCCGCGTACGGATGGATGAATACGAACGCAGATTCAAAAGAGATTTGCGCTCGGGAATCCTCGCCACTTGTCTCGTCCACACATTATAATATCACACACCAACAAAAACAAGTGTTTAGAAAGGGACAAACATATTCGATGTACGTGTTATGGAACGAAACATCGATAATTTATGCGAACATCCCCAACAAGCTGGAATGCAGTGAGCTTGGTGTATTCTGATTTCGATTTTAACTCCTAAAAAATAAAGCACAAAATTGTTTGATACCCATCTTAAATAAACGGTGCGGTTGAAACAGGTGTTCGCGGCCATGGTTGTTATGAGTAACTGCAAGCGATATTTAGTCTTAAATCGTAGTGTTATAGTTTACTTTTCCTTGTGCATTTAGTGTTTATAAGTCGTACTGTACAGAATGCACATCTGGGAGCAATGATGGACAAATGCCGTACAGAACGACTTATA
>DWEC01001810.1:0-12665 GCA_018245735.1 Microceris miodesmiata | reverse complement strand
GTGATAATTATTTTTCATTTTACAATTGAGGCACGCACTTAAATGTTTATCTGATTTAATATTAAATAATGGATAACAGTGAATAAAATATCACTATTACGCTATTATTTGAACAATAAATGAACACTTTGCCTTTGCCAATTCTGCGCGCGCATTTCATGGCCTAATAGAACATCGATACAAAAGCTACATAAAGCTTCTAAGCGCTTCTTGAGCTTTTCTTGTAATAGCGATTTAAATGCAAGTAACTTTACGGGTTACATAAAAACATAACAATAAAATTAAATACGGTCAGAAGCAAGTGCGTTATTAATATTAATGAGATTGGCGAAGGTTTTTTGTACCTCGCATTTTGAATATCGTACTGTTCTAAAGCTCGGAGTTCAATTCAATGATAAACCTTTAATTTAGTTGTGACAACTATCCTTTCAAATGCAACTGACATTGAAGAGTTGATGCAATATATCGAGACGAGTTGTATCCGATAATAAACGGCGAGAAATAAAATAATACATGAAGTAGCCAAAAGTTTTTTTGTCATTAATACTATGAATGAAAAAAATTAACTTTAGTGTAATTTGAATTATTTTTACTACCTACTGTGCAGAAAATAAAACGTTATTGTTTCTCACATTTCCTGATATGGAGACGGGTAGGTACTGTAATATCGTTTGTTTATATAGATCCAATGTTATTTTAAAATGTAAAATTAAAAACACTCTCCTAAATATTATATTCAGAATCAAAACGAAGACAGGTATCATTGGAACAAATGAGCACACTACTGGATTTTTTAAAAGGGCATCAAGAGTTAGCTAAAGGGCTTACTCGCGGACGGCGAGGAAAATTACATACGCTAAAGGTATGGAATATGTGTGCAAAGAAACTAAACTTGTGCAAAGGTGGAGCGATAAAGGACGGAAAAGGTTGGTCTAAGGTAAATTTATTTTACGAAACTTCTGAAAAAATGGTAGCTACGTACCAATTCTCAGAATTAATCTCGGAATAAAAAGACTTAAATGTCAACACAACTACTGCTTAGTCAGTCTGTTAGAATGATTTCGCTATCCCAGTACCGTTACAGTGAAGGCAGGGAGCAGAAAGTGCCAAATATATTAACAGACCTAACATAATCCTACATTCATCATTCTTTTCACACTCTTATTGATACACTTTTTATTGTCTCATTCATATACTATTCATTCCTGCTATACTATTCAATATTACATTTTACTATTCAATATTTCATTTTCATTATTTCAATATTCATTTTACTATACTATTGAATATTATAATGCTCCAACATGGTAACATTATACCACAAATGGAGTATAAGTATGTTATTGGAGGTATTAATTATTTCATACTGGTGAAATGTGGTTGTGTACTACATTCGTCTGTGTAACCCTTGAGGATTATAGGTATATTGTTACTATTTTGTTGTTATGACTGCCTTGTTGATCGAGTGGTTGCAAGTGTTACTGCCGATCGGGAGATCCTGGGTTCAAATCCCCGGTCGGGTACTATTGGATTTTTTTAATTTAGAATTTTTAGTATTCACTCGGAGTCTGGATCCGTGCCCAGTGTATGGCAATAGGCTCACCACCTATTCCATTGTGGGACTTAAACATAACTGGTGAAACATGGGGGTCTATCTCACTCCTCTGCCTACCCCTTAGGGGATTACAATTGTAATGTTACATATGTTACTATTTTTTGATTATTTAAACTTATAAATAGCTGACAATGTCTAAATGACTCAAGCAGAGTAAAAGAAGAGTGTTTATTTATATATAATTGGTTCACTAAATCAGACATTACACTGTATGATAGATGGTATTTCATGTATTGCTCTTCTTGAAATGAACAATACTTGTTTGTGTTTATATTTCAAAATTGATCATAAATGATATTCGAGGTGTGATGTCGTTTATATGATGTCCAAATAAATGTTAATGTGAATAGACACATGGTTAATTGTTCAGCTTTATTTATATTCTATATAAAGTATTTATTTAAGTTACTTTTATTTGTTTGGCAGTATTGGTGTGACTGGAAGTACAGAGTGCGGAGGCGAGCCTTGGAGATCAAAGCTGCAAAAGAGTTCAACAGACTGCTGCCTGATGGTAGTACAACCCTGTCACCTATGGAGGAGGTTATATTGGAGATTATTGGGGAAAATGCTGTAGAAGGAGTGGTCATTAAATGTGATCCATTACAAGAAGGGGTAAAATCTGATTTTATTTTCATTTTATCTGATTTCAGATTTTATTGTAATATACTTTAGGTTAATCAACATTAATCAGCATATAATTTAAAAATTTGATATTACACCTGTAATCCCCATAATGGCAGGCAGAGGAGGTAGTACACTCACACTTTTCTTTTGTAATGTTTATGCCAAATCAAGGAATATGTGGTGAGTCTATTGCCGTACACTGGCTACAGATCTGGACACTATGGCCTTACTAAAAAAGCTGAAAAAATCCAATAGTACCTATCCCAAGACTCAATCCTAAGACCTGTGGACAGCAGTCACACTTACAACCACTCAAACAATGGGACAGTCGTACAGGCAAGATTTGTGCTCCTGCACTCTCTAAAGTGAACTCTACCAGTTGATTGTGTTTCATTACACATAGATAACCTGAATGACGTATTAATATGGATAAGCATTGCCATTAAACATAAATTTCCAAAATTGATCACTATTTATGTACCCATAATATCAAAACCATTTCCCGAGTGCATTTATTCCAGAAAATTATGCCATTCTTTTTATGATAGCATTACAATTACTTTTAATAGCGCTAAGATTATTTCAGGACACATTGGAACCAGATGATGAGGGCCATAATGACGCAACATCATTTGATCAATGCACTGGTATGTCTGACAGCTATATGGTATTTTTTTTCTAAATACCCTCCCTACTCTTTTAACTCTATACTAGAATTTGTAATTGTAGCTGTTTCAAACAGAAATATATGGCTACCCACACTCCATAAAATATTTGAATTTGTCAATTATATTATTAATCAGCTTGTGAATTTAGTCAAAGCTTAAGAATTGTAGACTAGTAATTATACACTGGTAAGGAGAGTAATATGTCAAATTGGTGATATATTAGACTGCATTGTCATGTATATATGGCTGTTTAATTTTGAATGAAATATGTTTTTAGTCTTGTTTAACTATAAATATATCTTAATCGACATATGTGTCTACCCAATGGTGTGCTTCCAAAGACTGGATGATGATTTAAAACTATAAAATTGAAAGCTGTGAAATAATGTTGATGTTTTTGTATAAATGAGTAGCCATTTCCAAATGAAAAAGAGCAACCTTGCTTTTGGCACTTTAGTGACGAGAAAATTACCCATTAACAAAAAGCGATTATTTGTTTTCTACTTTTGTTAATAGAAAATGTTTAATAATTATTGATAATCATTGATTAGAACTATTTGTTTTTCAGTACCGGAACTTAGACAAACTGAATCTAGAAAGAGACATAATTCATCTCGAGACACTAGAGAACAGATTGACTTGGACAATCATGAACCTAATAGTCCACGTGAACGGAAACCTCGACTTAATGAACAAAATGTACAGGATTCAGGTTATTACAATTACTGTTTTTTAAAGGCTTTCAAACTACTCACTATTATCCTATAAAATATTTCTATACCATAGACTGCAGAGAATAGTTTCAAATTAATTGTATACTAAAATATTCACAAGTATTCATTCCTGAAATACCTGTTAGTGATGATCATATTCATCATAATTTTTTTCGGCAATGTGTAAGCTCATTGAAGTGTGAATAAGAATTATAAAGTCTCTTGAATAGTATGCAATTTGAAAATATATTTTATTTCTTAATACACTCTGCTAATTTGTCTTCTTCATAATAGATAAGTAATTTTATGTTATGTTACAGATGAAGATGATGCGGCCCAGTTTCTATATTTAGAGAGACAAAAGTTGGACAATTCAAGGAATATTCGCGACTCTTTGAACACCATAGCTTCAGAAATGACAAGACTGACTGATATAATGAGCCATATCAGAGATGTACTGATTAATAGAATAAATGTATAGATGAGCATAATAAAATGGATGTTTTAATTTAAAGCATCAGGTAACACATAAAATTAAAAGAGAATGGCATGATCATTGGGAGTCACTATCAATAAAAACGTAACATGTTACATCATGTGTCTACCCCCCGAAGTGGTCGGCAGTGGGGGGTAGAACTCTCCCATGATTCAGCTTTTGTGTTGCATGTCTCACCATGGAATAGATGGGGAGCCTATTATGATCATACACAAATCCAGACTGAGCCACTACTACAAATTTGTAGTAGAGAATCTAAATTAGAAAAATCCAATGTGACCCAACCGAAAATCGAACCCAGAATTTGTCAATTAACAGTCGCTCTTGCAACCACTAGACCAACAAGATAGTCAAAACAGTTAAGACTTTTAGAATTGGTCAATCTATAATATTTATCTATCAATACAAAAATAATATTAATGTAACCTTATCTTGCCTAAAATAGGTCGCTTGTGACAAAATACTGGAGTAGTGAGTACGTTTTATTCGTGACTGCTACTTTATTAACCAAAACCAAAAATAAAAAAAGATACGTCCTCCAAATTTTTTCGTAACTTAAGATCATCTTACGATCCGGTAAATAGATTGAATATGGTATTGATAGTTTGTAACAGTTTTAAGGAAATATTATTTGAAGCTGTGTCTGCGGAAAATCCATTTTTCAATGTAACGATATCTAACCCCCCGTAACTTTTATTCGGTAAAAATTTTAAATCTGATATGGATTGCTAATGAAGTAGGTTTGATTATGTCATAAAATTTAATTAGATTTGGCTAACGATTCCTATATAAATACTTATTGAAGAAAAACTTTTTTTTAATAATTGGGTAGTATTAAAACGAACAAACTGACGAAAAATTTGTTTTATGAATTTCATTAAGCTGATACTTAGCTCGATGTCTAAGTTCTCAATGTAATAAAAAAAATATTTAATATCCATTGCCTTAGCAGGTATACCCATTGTAGTGTACATAGTTGTTAATAAAACGAATTTCTAACTCAATAAGATTATTTATGTAAACATCAAAACTGTTTAAACACTTCTACTTATTCCATCAGCACTCGATATCCTCTGCATGCCTGGTTAAAATAATCATTATTGGAATTGAAAAAAATAATATTCAATCACTATCTACTAACTGATGCCGGCCTATCTACTACAGTCTAAAGTCTAATAATACTTCATCTAATTGATGAAGAAATAATAAAACTAACGAAGGAACGAAACATGGCGTTTGAATTAATTTGTACGAAATCAAAGTAACATAAATGATATAAATGAGACAAGTCGGGATCACAAGTTCAGCGATAACGAATGATAGAGTTACACAGTTTATGTACTTATTCTCAGTTTAAGTTTATTCAGACACGACTTACGTTTTCTACTATGATAATAATATACTCTATTAAGACAACGTGTTTCCATTTATTGACAAACTAAATTTAACTGTGGACGGACGTTGCAAATTTAAATTTATTTTCGGACGTAATGGCAAACATTGTGATTTTAGTGACAGCACTGTTAATAGCGAAGTAAGTAAACCTTAAGTGTTCGTACTTTCGTTTTTGTAAAGAATTAACTATATGAATAAACACGTCAGGTCTGTAATGATAGAGATTTATGGCATTCGGTGATCTCTACCTGTAGCGTGGCTCTTAGCATGACGATGTATTCATGATGATATAATGCTATGTAGGCTGCCAAGTACAATCGACTAGCAGTAGGATATAAACGGGGAAAGACTTGGAGCATATTCCTCGAGGCTGCATCATTGTTTCTGATTGGACACCGCTACGTCTTTCGTACGTTCATAAACAGTACCTATGTTTAAAGCCTCGTCGAATGTTTATTGTTTTCTAACGAGAATTAGTGATAGTCTGCTGGTTTAAAATTCAGCCTACCACTTCGGGGGACCTGGGTTCAAATATTGCCGCAAACCATTGAAACAAAATTTTTGTGATTCAAAACTCAATACCATTTGCTAAAATCGTGAACAAAAATATTGTCTGGAAGTCTATGTATACGGCTTAGAGTTTTCCGTAGTGTCCTCTAAGGTGCCTGACGTCTGCCCGCCCCCATTTAGTCAACGTGGCAGACTATGGCCCTAACCCTTTTTATTTTGAGAGAAGACCGGTGTCCAGAAATAGACCAATAGAAGGGTTCATGATAACGAACCTGGACCGACTGCTGGATGTGACATATAAAACATGCAAAGGCTTGTGAAAATGTATCACTAGCACTCATTCATCCAAGAGGCGACCAGTAAAGTAGATACCTCAGTAATCACTTGCGATCAGTCAAGGCAATAAATACAAGAAGCGCCCTCTCGGCACACTATTTTAACAGTCTAGTCTAGTCAATCTTGCAACAATGTTTGTTCATTTATCAGAAGAATTCATTTGTTATTTCGCTGATTTCGATTCCTTTACCGTTTCAATTCCGTTTTCCTCAAAAAGTTGTGCTATATTTTAATTTTAGTATTACAGAAAAATTGTGTAATTCTAGTGAAATAGTCATAAATAGATAAGTAGCTCATAAGATGCCTGTATTTTAAATAACTATTGTCGAACCCTGAAAAGGCGGTTTTAATAATTTTTAACATGTTTTCAGTTGTAACGGAAAAGTTGTGTTGAGAGAAGAGAAATTATCAATTCCATCTATCAATGTAATAAACAAAAATGACTTAGAATCTAATTCGAATGTTCCTCGAACCGACTTACCAACAACTACACATGTTGATGCTATAAACAATCTAAAACCCAAAACAAAAGTAAAAACCCTTGATAAACCTGACCAAGGCTGTATTAGTAACAAAAGTGTTGCTAATAGAAATACTTCTAAGAGCACCTTCGATACTGGTGTACCACTTCTGTTAACACCTTTAATCGAAAAAGGATTAGTAAGAGAAGCCAGAAGCAAAAGCAGAGTCGATCCATCTTTATTTTTAGGAATTGAAAGTTATTCCGGGTTCTTCACAGTGAACAAAACGTATAATTCGAACGTTTTCTTCTGGTATTTTCCCAATGAAAATAAGCAGTTAAATGGGACTCCGTGGATAATTTGGCTGCAGGGAGGACCTGGTGCATCCAGTCTTACTGGTCTTTTCGATGAAATTGGACCCTTTAGAGCTCTTTCTGTAAATTACTTGGAATGTAAGTTAAACTAACAGATTATTATTATATAACCACGAAAAACTTCCTGAATTTAGGTACGTTCGGTATTCAGTAATATTAGATTTTATACCTTTGTAGTGAATCCTTACACATGGCTGAAAAATCATTCTTTATTGTTCATTGATAATCCCATTGGATCTGGATACAGCTTTACTGAACATTTTGACGGATATGTCAAGGATATGGAAACGGTAAGAAAATGTCATGTTTCTTATTATTCGAATAATTGGAAAATTTGCTACAACAACAACAAAATAAAGATTTAAAATCGTGTTTACACTTTTTCTTGAAAATGTATTTGTTGCGAGTAAATTTTTCTTTTCCATATGTTTATAGCACAAAATTACGCCTGTACACATGCACAAAAAAGTAGGTAGAGAAAGGTGCTTAACTCCCGCAATTCACCAATTATTATGTTATATGTCCTACTTTGGATTGGGATAGGTGGTGAGCCGATTCCCACACATCACGCACAAATAGACGCCGTCCTACTACTGGAGTCCTACTACTCAAGTTAGAAATGCATGATAACACTTTACCCGACCCCCGATTTAGCCCAGGAATTCGTGGTCAACAGTTATGCTTGCAACCATCGACCAACGCGCAATTTATATGCCTTATATTTATTACATTTAAAAAGTATGTTCCATTTCAGTATTCGAAACATCTGTATCGTACAGTGCAACAGTTCATTCAATTATTTCCCGAGCTTAGGTTGGCACCGCTATACATTGCTGGTGAGTCATATGCCGGTAAATATGTACCAGCTCTTGCCATGGAATTACATAAACATAAAAATGATCCCGGTCAATATGTTAATTTACAGGTAAAGTATTGTTTCCAGCAATTCCTGCGTTTTATTTTAATACATTTATATAACACAAATAGGTATAGTTAAAGTCTCAGCTTAGGATTGTTTAATTGTATTAACACATCAAAAGATCTTTACAAAGGGATGCATGAATATATTGTATCAAGCTTTTCGAGCCCAGAAATACTCGCATCCCTGAGGCGGTTGTATATATAATATATAATCTGTATATCTCAATAAATTATCTGCACGCACATACATATACGAATGCTTATGTGTACTCGTATATATTGCGTTCTCACACACAAACATGCCTATATGTGTTGCGTTCTCATTTCGTTTTTAATTAGCCGTTAACGCAGGGTTGGCAGCACTTAAGTGAAATGGATCCGGGTTGGATAGTTAACGTAAATGGCATATGTAAATACGAATACACATCGACGATTAGATAATGCTCGCAATAATTAGTCTCAAGAGAACAAATCTAATCACGTCTGTCGACGTCTCCGCGGTATTTGAGCGACTCCCTAATGGAACATTTTAATTGGTGTCTGATTACCGTTGTGATCTTCAGAAAGTCGCTTCGCTATATTGAAATTAGACAGATTAAATGTGCTTATTATTTTCGAAATATTCATTGTTGAAGTTCACGAGATTATTTCTAATATTTAAACAGTCGCTCAAAGTAAAATCCACTTTAATCTCTGTGTTATTTATTAATGTAAATAAAGTTTCTACATTACAATGTGTTTTTAGACATTTTTATAAACACCTACAATAAATTTTGCCGCGTCCCTCTGAGATGAATAAGTTGTTTTTAAATGATCACATTAACCTCAAAATTTTTATATTCTATATTGTGTTTACGAACGTCAATTCGTTTTATTATATTTATGACAATTCTGATAATATCTATGTAGTAAATATTCTATCATCACACCAGGTTTTTACGGGGTAAATAGAAAGCAACGATAGCCTAGTAGTTAAGAATTCAGCCCTCTTACTCCAGAGGTGCCAGGTTCAAATCCATGGCGCACCTCATTACAAATGTGCGTTTTAAATTTAAATATCACTTGCTAACGATGAAGGAAAATATCGCGAGGAAACTTACACATCTTAGAAATTATAAAAAAAAATTCTAAGGTGAGTGAAGTCTGCCAACCCACACTTGGCCAGCGTGGCAGATTATGGCCTTAACTCTCTCAATATGAGAGGAGACCCAATTCCAGCAGTGGAATCATAACGGGTTGGTTATTATTATGTTTTTTTATAGAGAGCATCGAGCGTCTAATATCTCTATCTTCTCAGACTTGATCGTGCTTCTTCCACATTTACATTGAATTTAGTTCTGTTATATCGATAATAGCTGTAGCTAAGAGTCTTCAGTGCTACCTGACAACCCCAAAGATTTCTGGAATCTCGAATAAGACTAATATTTCACTTGGGATTAGTTTCCTCTGCTGTGCTACCCCGAGGGACTAAATTCGATAGCGTGGCTTAGCGCGTGAATAATATTCAATGCAGATTGATAATTGAGCTCTTGATAACATATTGAGTACAATAAATCAAGTATCGTATTATATATAACTACTGAGCAGCTTTAGAGATACATATCTCATCTCAGGTCTGTTTGTCCGTAAGGCTTGATATATGTATATTCTGGTTTACTGCTGGATGCTGGACATTCAGCTCGATAGTCAACTCTTCGGATCCAACGGCTGCCAGACATTTTGCCATTTCTAATGACTTCCTGTCCAGATTCTTGAGGAGTATATCTGCCTTGGGTAAACTTCGCAGTTTGGTAGAAACAACTTCAAGAAGGAAGTTGCAGTAAAGTACAGCTTGGCTGGGCAGCATATGGATAACTTCGTCGAATCCTTACGACACCGTTACTGTAAAGCTAGAAGACTAGTCTTCAATGAGTGCATCTTAACAGTCTGATAGACTAGTTATAGTATGACATACGGAACCTGATCTTTTCTCTTTGCTAGAGTTAATATAATATGAATATTTGATATTTATCTAAATCAAATATTTTTTATAATATTGAAGTTATGTGAAAGTCAAATATTGTCCGACAAAGTCATTCGAGTTTTCGATTCATCTAAGCACAAGACGAGGGTTCTGTAAACGAGCTCTTGACCCGACGGATGTATGTATACGTCGGAATAGTGTGGCTTATTATCAATATCTTCGGGTCCATACGTAAACATCTTGATATCTTAAATAAATAAAAACGAAGGTCAACGGAAAATGAGTCGTCGAAGTGATCAGTAGATCGGGATTGGTTGCGTGATGTACCAGGCTAGTTTCTTTTTCAGTGAGCGTTATTGAAAGGTCATTGTAGACATCTAAAGTATAGTTTGACTAGGAAACAAACGGTGTGCTACGTAAACGTATGACAATATTTTTATCATTAAGATTTTAAGGATTTTTAGTTTATGTCAATCGGCAATATAAAAATGAACAAAGTATACAGCATGAGAACAAATAATTATCTAGGTATATAAGTTGCGTTCATCATCATCATTATCAGTCTATTTCCGTCCACTGTTGGACATAAGCCATAAGTTGCTTATATATAGGTCAAATATAAATATGTCCAAATATACAATACTTAATATATAGCACGAAGAGCAATTTTCGTAAAAACGAACAAAAGTGATTACTGACATTGTTGATATTTTAAATTAAGATGCAATAATATTTGTTGGTCGCTTTAATATATTATGACTAACAGATTAAGCAATAAAATTAGATGCTGCCAATTCGCCATGAATCATACATTTTAATGGTTATACGTTTTGACTGAATCGGTCGATGGCAATCACTTGGAAGACTATTTTTACGACCTGTACCGGATGCGCCATAAAGCGTGGCATAAAATCAGTAAGCCTCCCGGGAACAAATATAAAAGTAAATAACACTTAGATTGGAGATTTGGACCCAGTATTGGTTATGTCTTGTTATCCCGCGAATAGGCTCTTATGATTGAATCTGTATCCTTTATCGCGATGTTAAAATATTATTTTATAGCCGTAACGTGTATTACACACAACAGTTAAAGCGCTTAAAATACTATAAGCGAAATCGAAAAGTTTTATTACTACTCAGCTTAATATTTATGACTACCCCATTGGTCCAGTGGTTCGTAAAGCTGCTTTCTGAGTCGAGTTTTGCGGTAAGATTCCCATGCAGGATAAACATTTGTGGGATGAGCATAAATATTTGGTTTATTTACGGGTTTTAAAATTAACGATATCTGTAATATACTGGTTACCATAACACAGGCTCCCTCCAGCCTCCTTAGGGATCAAGTGGCAGTGGGCGGCGAAAAATACTTTATACGCTAATCAAACAAAGAAATCTTGAAATGCATTATTTCTTCTGTAAGATAAATCAAATCTACTCCGCTATTTAATGATCGAAATGTTTATAAACATGCAATTATTTGCGCATGAAACGAGACCTCATTGTTTTGTTGGCCGTTCGTAAATATCGGTGTCTTCGTTGTCATTGACATTCACGACGTCGTTTAATGGTTCGTTAATTTAACTTCACAAAACGTTTAAACCATACCAATAAATAGGTAACAGCTTTATTGTTTTCACGCTACTTTTTATTAAACTTTATAATTTTTTTATCTCCCTTTTTTGGTAACTAGACGTCTGATTCACTACATGTATACAGCTAGACACACGACAAACAGTTACGCTCATTACACAAATTGTTGTCTTAGTAGGGAATTGTACCCACAAACCTTGGTTCAGCAGTCTGATTGACTAACTACTAAACCAAGGGGCCAGTGAAAGTGACATGAAAGGAAGAGGCCTCGTTTGATCTCATGTCATGGGCATGTGATACGTGTCTTGTAGGTCGTGAAACTATCAAGTCAGTGTGGTATATTGTGAACACATTAACAGCTCGAGCGGTTTGGGACCGCGTCAGAAGCTTAGATAAAGTCACCGCACGGATCGCCTTGTGAACCTACCTACCTACATCAATCACTCTGACATGACTCCAGGTTGTTCGCCCAAATGGATTATTGGAAGTAGAATGCCACGCCCGAGGTGAGTCTCAGATTTGCGTTGCGTCGCGTCGCCCATGTGTACACATTATTTGGGAAAGTGATGCGGTGACACGGCCAACTTTTGTTAGGGAAATTTATACAGGTGTTTTTTTCAAGCGGCGCGGCTCGGATAAGATAAGTAACGATGCTTGTAAAACTAAGTTTGTAAGTCGTTTTTTTGGGGGATTTAAAAAATACCCACCGGTGCGGTAGAGAGAATCCTGCGGGGTTATATTTGTGTTGTATTTACTTTTCTGTTGGTTTAAACGGACGAGTACAAGAAACTCTTATTACTAGCTCAAGATCAGTTAAAAAAACAGAGAAAACTCATAGTCATTGTATAATCACTGTTCTCAGTATCACTAAAATTAAGTACAATTTTTTTATACTTGTAGGTAATATACGTATACATACAATAACAATATACGTATACATACATGTGTAAAGTAGAAAGTCAATTTAACTTTCCTACATACGATATAACACAACTTCCA
>DWEC01001809.1:0-12666 GCA_018245735.1 Microceris miodesmiata | reverse complement strand
CCTTAGAATTTATAGAAAAAAAATAATATTTTCTAAGTCGTGTGAAATCTGCCAAGCCGCACTTGGCCAGCGTGACAGACTAAGGCCTTAGCCCTCTCAATATGAGAGGAGACTCATATTCCAACCATGGATAAGTGTATGTAATTGATATGTTTCTCATATCACAACAATTATAACTATCATGTGATATTGTTGTAAGAACAACGATATAAATACTTAAATGAATGGCGAAACAAAATATTGATCTCATTGTATTGTCTTCTCTGATATCTATTACATATATCCAGCAGTTGATAGTTAATTTGATATTAATTAATCAGTGAAGTCCAAAGATATGTTAGATATTTAATGCTCATGTAGGTATCTATATATTAATACGTGAAGCAAAAACTTTGCACCCCTTTTTAGGAAAATGGCTTAGACGGAGGAGTGTGAAATTTGGTACACTTATAGATGACATAGAGAAGGAGTGCAGAATGTTAGTATTTCTTTCAAATGCATAAAAATGCAATAAATAAATTTATAAAAAACATTACACACATCCTGCATTTGACACACACACTCATAAAAACTCTTTCGTTTATGGTTAAAGTCTATGGTCAAACTGAGAATAGATTAATATTGTTTGTCTTTAATATGTACCTAATGTATGTGTAATATGTAATACAAATACCATAAATTGAATTAAATAAACCATGTATTATTTACGTTTCCATTTTCAACGTCAATAAGACGTCAGTAATAATTATTGTTGTCAAATAGTAGTACAGAGGAAAGACATTTTATATAAGTGTCGTGTCGTCTTTGACATTAGAACCTAAACAACGCTGGAACTGATTTTTTTTATAATTTACCATCGAGTTTCGATCGCTACTGGGTCACTGGTATTATATCTAGGTTGATTGACTGTAAATGATTCCTGAACATAAAATCAAATCAACTGTTTTCAACTCTTCAAAACTCTTATCACAAATCACGCAACTTAATATTTTACTGGGTTATGTTTATAGATATCAGTCATCAGTCGATTGTTGGTACTATAAATATAAGATACTCGTATAGGGATAGTCAGAGACATTGTTTTAGTGCAGGTTGCTTATGAGCTTATCATCATTGTTTTTCTACTATGAGTACCTATATTCATTTCAAGAAAGATTTTTTTAATACTACTTTCCACTTGTTACAAATGTATTTGGTTGAAAAGTTAGCATAAATTTCAAATTAGTTAGGTACATTTCAGCACCATCAGATAGTATAATTTGCTGCAATGGACATCAAAAAATAATTTTTCATCGTTTTAATACCTTGCATGTTACCATTAAATGACAGATATTTGTTGAGGCATTTCGAAAGTGTCAAAAAATTCATTGAGTTTTGCTTGTTTTCTATCTATTTTTCATACAAGGCTGCTCTCGGTGGAACATATCGGCTGCAGCGGTCCCATTGTTAGAAATCAGAGCGTTATAAAATACGAGTTAAATTAGAATCCCCGGTGCGTATTATTTATGGTGCAGCAGTCAATAATATCGCCGATAATGACCGCACTAAATATGATTTAGGGAATGTGATCGAAGCATGGTAATGTGCGAGGCGCTTGTGCGAATCGTATTGTGAAATATCCTTTGTTTACATTCAATACTTGTAAAATAAAACCACTGCCTCGTTGGGCTCATAGTTGCAAGTGCGGCTGCTGATAGAAAGATCCTGGATTTGATCCCCGGGTCGGTCGAAGTTTTATTGGATGCTACCAACTTAAAATTCCTAATATTGCTTGCTCCGTTGCTCCGAGTCGAAATTCGTGCCCGGTTATATAGCAATAGACTTCACCATTCCGTATATTATATAGCAATAGGCACTAGTATTCCATGATGGAACGTATAAGATAACTGATGAAACGTAGCAGTAAGCTACACTCCCATGCGTATTCTTTCAGGGAAATACCGCCGTGATGTTACATTAAACTAAAAATATTAACAACCATGTATCACCAGCGAGACAGTTGGACATCAACGTAGTCCCTATCTCCTACGTCCGACTACGTCCAAGCTTAAATAAAACAAACTTTATCTGAGACTAAAATTTAATGAGCTGAAATACAAGTTTCATCCATCGCTGAACATTACAATGGACATTACTTAGCAGTACAGGTAGGTGCAGTGGTAACGCTTCCATAGGCAAACCTTATCATAAGCGAACTGGGCCCCTATTTTTGCCATTCAGCGCCAATTACAGGAAGTTTCGAATGAGCTCATTTATAGGTGCCATCAAAAATCGGTTCCACAGAGGGACACCACAAAAAGTTATTCCATATTATTGTCGAAACATTATCGTAAATTAATTAGCTGCAAAATAAAGCCGCCATTACGTCGCGATTGTCACGCCGAATAAATTCATAAGCGAAGTGTTTGTTGTAATGGCCGCTATATTTTTTATTAGAAATATTACGCCAATAACCGTAAACGTTAATATAAATTTTCATATAGAATATCTCTCATTGATTCATATTTCTGCAGCTGTCCCTTTCAGTACTCTATTAAGGTACTTACGGTATTTCTACTAGTTAATCTAATATATTTGTTGCATATATACATACATATCTTCACGCCAAGTCCCTTACGATATAGGCATAGAGCACGGAGTGCCAAATATTTGCATACCTAAGTAATTTAAATTTATACCCAATAAATAACCGTGATAGTCTAGTCACTAGACTCTAGTGGTTTACATTATATTTCAGCTTCCCGCGAGTACCTAAGGTTGACCACAGTGATAAAAACTACGATTCAATAAGCTCCAAATTAAGTTTCATGCACTGCTATTTAGAAAAATTAATGTCAATATTATGAAAATAAATAAACCTAAATATTTCCGATTTCGTTATATTTGACATATTTAATAAACACACACACACACACACCTACCTACTTACAAGTATGATTGATTCAAATGATTCTTCCTAATACACAGCGCAAATACAAAATATATACCCGTATGTATCTTCACTAATTTCACGAGCGACATTAATATAACAAAATAATAGCCGTACATTACAGAACTATTTTATGTGATACCAATAACTCGGTATCTCACAACATTATCTGAAACTAAGCCATAAAACTAGAATGAGATCGCATCAACAACTATCGCACAGAGATTCATAAATCAGAAATTAAAACAACGTTCGACGGCTGATTATATCCGCGCGCTATGATAATGGCGGCCATAATGAGAGGGCGCGAATTGTCCCCGTTCTGATTTAATGACACGGAATAATAGCAATCAATACTAGCGGCCTCGCGCGCTGATAATTTCGGGAAGTTTTCAGTGCGGTGCATTGAAATTGTTTTTGTAAGCGC
Organism: Microceris miodesmiata; assembly: GCA_018245735.1. Taxonomy (NCBI): domain Eukaryota; kingdom Metazoa; phylum Arthropoda; class Insecta; order Lepidoptera; family Hesperiidae; genus Microceris; species Microceris miodesmiata. Next base: position 9,310 of record DWEC01001809.1, on the reverse strand, counting down.
TCGGTTTCGGGTTCATCAATTATTGAATATTCTACTTATTAAATATTTCGAGCGTCTCGTCTAAATACATAATTGAATTAGTATTATTAGTGAAAAATGAATATTGTCCTCGTAGAGGTCTCGCTATGATGGGCGGCTAATCATAAGGACACTCAGACAGATCTGAAACATGTCAGCTCTTGGAGTGGTCATTTAAATGTTGTTTTCATTTTGAATGGTTCTGTGATCTGTTGGTATGTTAAATATGAATATAATAAATTTGGGAAGACTACTAAATAGAATGCTAAAATAATATAATATAGATGATAAAATATTTATTGAATAACGAAATAGAAGTAACATATTATGTTATACAAAAATATGTTACTATGCAATTAATAAAATATATCCATTACAACTCATATTCATACAAGCAGTTACAGGCCAGCTTCATTCTTCCATATCTCATCGACAGGAAAATGTCCCGTTCCGGCCTCTATGAATTACAACGGATGTACGCCATCATATCTTTCAGGCACTTAAAGAAAACCGAAAACGGGCCAACAATCCGTAACACAATAAACCAATAAAACATGGGCATAAATAAAAATAACTGCCCCGTTATAAATAAGAAGTGTACGAGTACTAGAGTATTTCACAGGAGCTCAGGGCGTCGTGTCACCCAGCCTGAGTTATAGCGTCACACAACATAAAATATACAACAAAAACTGTTGTTCTTCCAACAGTTTTGCCCCATATTAAGAATGAGCGTAAACAGAACGTGGATTTGGAATGAGCACACGGGTGGCGTGGAGTCCATGTTTGTGTTCAGTTTCATTGCTGTGGAAACATCGTCAGGCGTCTCTCGGTTGATTAGTTTAAATGAAAGTAAAGTTAAGAAAAATAAACATTTTTTTATTATTTCTCAAATACGCGATGTATAATTTGATGAAATTTAAGTTGTGATAGACCAATGGAATAGATGAATTGAAAATATTACTTGGAAGTATGTATTTTTAAAATGCTATAGACCGCACCAAATCTATCGGTAATCTTTGGTTAAACGCTTATCTTTGGTTATTTACGCCGTACTTAACATTGAAACAGTATTACATTAATGTATTCAAAACCAAAATATATAATTAGAGAACCAGTTGTGTAACATTTTATAAATTGCATAAAAGGGAGACATAACATTTAGTCATATGCACTCAAACTCAATAAAAAATCATTTTTATTTCACATATAATATCCATATGTAATAATTACTAATAAGAACTAATAAGAAAAATGTTGCACAGGCGCTTCGCTTGATTACTTCGGATGCATTTACCAAGCAACAGCACCTCCACGCAGATCGCTGTCCCATCGTCTCCTCCCGATCCGAGCCCAGTTCGCGGGGTAATTCGTTATTTTTATTGTTTTTTGTTATTATCATTCTGTCCCTCGGATTACTGTGTATGATACACGGCGGCAGTGGATGCGTTTAATTGCCAGCAACGCTTCGGACTAAGCGATAAATAATAAGATTAAGGTAGGAATAGTGGATCTGGATGTTTATGAAAGGTCATAAGTCTCCCGTATAGTTTATGCGACGCTATTCCTTAGTGTTTTGTTTCGATGTTCATTTCTCTGCTGGGTGTAAATTTCAGTTTTTTTTCCCGCGAATATTTCACCCGGAAAACTTGATAACCTTTTAATTTTAATATTTGGGGGTAGTATTGGTGGCTCACTGTGTAAGTTGATTGTTAGTGTGAATAACGAGTGATTTATTTAAATAAATTCACGCAAATAAAATGAAAATAAGGACATGTTGTACGTTTATTATAGGATTTATTATTTAAAATCTAGAAACATTTAAACCTAAGAGTCCATCGATATATGTCGAGGGTCCTTTATATAAATGTATGCAACCAGGCGTCAGCAATTCTTTTTCTGCTTTAATTGTTTTGACACTTAAAGAACCCTATACACATTATTACATAAAATTTTGCGAGTAGGCTGTACGTAAAAAGTCGTAAATGGATCACTGATTCTCAGGTAGTGAAGAATAAATGTACTTGAAAAGTGATTTAAGGGCTTCGACTTCAATTGTCTTATAATTTAAATAATTGCCCTTGGTACAACATATTTTATTATTAGAATATTGTCAATATGAGCTTATACAGTTACTGCTCCATTTTATCTAATATATTTGTACCATACTTTACATACGAGTATTTTAGCTTTTTTTACTTATTTCTATATAATCATTAACTACATAAAATCTTATAGTATAAGGTACAAAAATTTCTTTCCACATATTATTGTATAGATATTCTACTATCAATGAATTTAGTTCTAGTCGCTAAATCTGAAGATTGAGATAGTTACTAACTTTCAGACGGAAGCAAATGATTTTATAATACAATGTAATACAGGTGTGTACCGGCGATGGCGCCGCGGGTAACCAGTGTAGGTACATGTCCTACCTGCCGCCTAGTTACCGATTTTATTCCATTACCAGCTGTCAGAGGCAAATTCAACAAAAGCTTTCTGACGTGGCGATGTGAAATCCTGTCGTTAGTTCAGCTGTATATTTCAAAGTACTGTCAGTTTGATGTAATAAAATATAAAAGATAAAAATGTGAAATGGTTTTCACGTTTCTATCATATGCAGATTGTTTCGTAACAAACGAGAATAAAAATTAAATCGTCGGATGTATCCGAAATATTTTTTTTATTTTTCTGTTATAATTATATATCGTTGTGAATTTTGTTAAAATTATAAATACAACTTTTCTTATATCAGTTTTTTTCTGTTATAATATACTTGTATGTCATAATATATTGAGTGATTTTCATGAAATATTCATTATATTACTTTAACGACTTTAAGAAATTTATTGTCTTAAATGTTAAATGTACGAGTACTCATATGTACCTACATAGTATAAATAATTTTAATACCTAGGTATATAATAATTATTTTTGACGAAATCATTGGAAATCTTATACAACTCCGCCTGACTGACTATAAGTGCCTATTTAAATTTTTATTTTAATAATATTGTGTATAAATTAAAATGCATTACTCAGCTCCAACAAACGATATCGGTTCAAATTTCGTTATCGTATCAGATGGTGTGTAGCTCCTTTACAGCGCTACAGCGATCAGCGCCGCTGTGCGTTATACCGCGTTATGTGAAGTTATTATGTTGCGTCGTTCCAATGAAATACTGATTTAATTAACGAACTACCCTCAGTTTGAGTTAGCGGTTATTGTAGTGACAGAACTCATAATTAGAACTTAATACAGTAACTTAACGCCAACTGGTTCCAATGCGTTGTAAATATGTGACGAGGCTCTAACACGATACGCAGATTTCTTTGGACGCCTTTCAGTTCACATCCACCTTTTGAAAAAACTTCACGGTAATTTTAACAGTATAGTTATGAAATTGACTGCTCGCAATTGTTTGACTTTTAATAGAGTAGAACAGTCAGAACAGAACAGAATAGGAGTCGAAAGAGTTGAACTAGAGTAACATCAGTACTTCTGAAATAAGGAGCGTTTGATGAATTGAATAATGTTAGGCCGCTACGCAGTAAAAGTTGACTGAAAAATTAATATTGATTGTATAAGCAACACCAGTAAGAACCTTTTGTGAATTGGAGATGTTTTGCTTGCTAGATGTAAAACATAAATTAAAAGCTAGGCTTTACTGGTATGACTAAGTATGGTTTTTTTTCATATGTAAAGTATTTAAAATTAATAAACGTTTAATTAAGCACGAAGTCTTAAGTAATTTACAACACAATAAATTGCAAGTCAATACATAATACTTAACCAGAAAATTAACATTACTTTAAATATGGTATTGCAAATAAGATCACAATAAAAACGATGGCTGAAAGTAATTCTGTATAAATATAAAATCTTTCTATGATCCTCCGCAGTTATTCAAAAAATATAAGAAATTTACTTAATTTTTATAACCTTATATTTTTGCTTAGATTTTAACGTTTTCACAAACAAAGAAATAAAAGTCGTCTGTCCGCAGTTAATACCTTGTTTGTTTACTTCACACTAAACTTCGAATAAGATTTAATTCTTGCTCAAAGGAAATGAAAGTCCTGTATTTTTATTATTATGATACTAGTTTTACTTGAGTATTGTATATTAACAAGTAAATAAAGTCGTCCTGTGCATCTTACATTGAGTTAAGAAAGAATGAATCAAACAATAATCGCTAAAAATTAATCTTCCATTAAGCCTTCTTCGATTTATACTGCTGTCTTAAATAAACACTAAAATATGATTTTTTCTATGTTATATACGCAATAAAAGAGTGTACTAGCAGTTAATTAAGTATTCCTATTTTTGTATTTATTTTTTAAAGGACAATAATAATAATATATTTTTTAACTAAGTGCTAGTTGTTTCACGTTTACAAATAAACGCTCTTTAAATTTCTGCTTACTTGAATTGTTTGTAAAATAATATTTTATCTGTTTACGCAACTACCACGTAACGTAATTACTAAATGAGCGGCAAACAAGATAGTTACCCTTACTTAGATGAAGGGACTGAATACTGTAGATAAAGGAATTAAAATAAACAAAACCTAAGCGTAACAAAAGTAGGGAATAACGTTCTTAATGTCATAATTTCACTGTACATGCTAATCTTTGACACAAACAAGATAAAAACCACTTAACTAATTAGTTAAAACAATACACAATAAATAACGGAAACATCAAAGACAAAAATAACGAAACACGCTGATTAATGGCTAATCTTAGAGTTAGAGAGAGACAGATAACAGCTCATGACATACAAATAAATCATTTATAAACGAAGGTACGCAGTTGACAGATCAGTATCTTCCATGCATTTGTGAGCGTAACACCAAGTTTTTCACGCCGCGATAAAAGTAAAATAGTAAAGAAACCCTCAAAATGTGCAGTGCGTTGATAGACGTTGACGAATTTCTGTCCGAAAACGACCAGTGGCAGAAATTGGAAGAAGAATGGGGCAAACCAATAGATTTGGACACGGAAGAAGATCAAACCCCAATGACACCTGCTTTTAGTACATTAGACCTAAAGAAGTCCACTTTTGATTCCTCATTTCTATTCAAAAAGGTACGAAGGAAACTCGGTAGACAGCTGTCGAAAAAGTCGACAACATCTGCATTGGATTATGAAGACTTTATCCAAGATTTGAAAATGGATGAAACAAGGGAATCTTCAAAACAATTCTACTTCATTAACGGCGAGATAGTTTCGGCTGTTTCTGTAGAAGAAATATGTGACAAAATTGATGATATCTTCAAATCGATAGATAAATTGGCTTCTGCTTCTAACACGCTCAAAGTTAAAGACAAAATTCTTCCAGAGGTAGTGAACTGCAGTATTTCAGCTGATGGACTGTCTTTCGACGATACACTCGCGTCTACAAACAAAACTGATATTGATGACATTGACAAGTGTATAGAAGAGGCACTGGAAAGATTCAATTCTACTTTCGCGAGTTTGGACGGCGTGGACGAGTCAACAATAGAATCAGTGACCACGTTAGTGCGGAAGTTCAGTAGTGTTTTGAATAGTCCGCTTAACTGCAGTCCTAGAAGACAAAGACCGTGTTGCATGAAGTTTAAGGATTTGGCCGACTTCTGGAGTAAACGTGCTAACGAAACTAAATAAAGGTAACTAATTAATTGAATTAGATAATATTAAAAATGTACTTGAATGTGAAACTATGTAATGTTATTCGTATATTTGTAAGGTTTGTATTATAGATTCGACTTTACATTATTGTACAATACAGTACTTACAAATGGATGTTCTTGTACTCGAGAAAATACTATTAAGTACACATTGTTTTCTTACTGGTTAGGTACCTACTTTTTATCCCATTTGTGTGAAACATTTTACACAAATATTCTGATTGTACTAGATATACAGTATATTGTATTGTAATTATTTTAAGACTTATGGGTTTACTGAGTGCTATACTTTATGTAAAATAATTAATACTTATCTGTTAAAATTAGGACAAAGAAGTTATGTTAACATATTTCTTAAAATGAAAAGCATTTAAGGGTTAATATAATTTAGGGTAAATACTGTAAAAACGCTTCCTTTGCTTGATTTTTGTAACTGTTAAATATAAGGTATGTAAAATGAAAATAAAAATTAAATGTAGTATTGTTAATAATATTCTTTTATTTACTTCATCCAGTTGAATATACAAATAATAACGAAAGCCTATGAATTTTATAAATTAACAGAAAAATAAAAACACGATGCTGCTGAATGAATAGAAAAGGCTGAGGTTGAATAGAAAAGTTTTGAATAGTAGTATTTTAGTTGGCAACACTCATTGATTATAAAACTATTATAAATACATTCAGTTCCGCAGTAAATATTAGTTTACACACGAGCGAGACAAACACACCTATTACTTAATTACCTGAGCAGAGCACAACAAATAGAAATTCATGGTTCATTAGCAAACAAGCCTTGCTACCAGGACCTCGTCCGCGGGCCAAGTTGGACGCTAAATCACAGGGTTGCTGTGGACCTCGGGAGGAAACATACGGGAGTACAATTTAGACGCTAACACAGCTTTAAAAAAATGTACATATGTGCATTTATGGTGTATGTCAATTAGTTATTAATAATTTATATTTAGAATTTAATGAAAATCGGGCACATAAAGTAGTATTACCGGTAAACAAGTTTTTTAAAATCATAGAGATCGTATCTAGAAATTTATTGGATAAATAGCACTTTTTTAAATCTCATCAGGGTCGAGCTGCTTCAGCTTATAAAGTAGGAAAAATGTACTTTATCAATTTAAGAATACCTCGAGTCTATATTCTATCAGTGTTGTCTCCTTAGGAAAATAAACAATTAAAACGCAATACACAGATACATAGAAATTTGATTCATAACATCGACACTTTTAATTTTTTGTCATTATTACTTTTGAAATATCATCACATCAGAAACCTAACAGACAAGGGAGAGAATCGGGTGTCAAATATCCTACATTTTTTTTAAAAACCCGACGCCTTCTACTTTCGTGAGTCGATTCGTAAACTTAAGTTATTTACATTATTACAACCAAAACTGCTAAGGAGTGGAATACACTGCTGGAATCTGTATTCCCGGTTACATATAACTTAGGACTCTTCAAAATGAGGGTGAATAGGCTCTTTCTAGGCACGTGTGCCCAATCTTAGGACTTATCTGCGCTTACCATCAGCCGAGATAGCGGCCAAACGGTAACCTATCATATAACATGATATAATTAACTTTAGTAGACAAATTTGCATTAATGCGCATACATGTTAAGCGCTTTAACACTATCCGCCCGTGTGTCCCATCTACTTCACGTACTGACCGTAAGCAGAAACTTATTCGTGTTGTTCATGAGAGTTGGACACTTTGTCAATTTATGAGCGGCGCAATAGACCGGCATCGAGTGAAGGCAGATTTGGTTAATTGAGTTGCCCGATTACTTGCGTCTCCTCGTACCCTACAGGGCACCGATCAGCTCGTATCCGTAGTTCATTCTCAGATATATGTACTCGTATATAGAAAATGCACGTCACAGCGAAACATTGTTCGGTTTGACATTTAAATTTTAGTTATTATACGTGGTGTTTTATAAGATGATCCTTTTACCCGATAGGATGATAAAAGAGGTAATAATTATGATTAAAACAAATGCATAGTCCATCCGCATCTACCTTTAGCCATTATCAGTATTTGAAGATTTTAATAAGTAATGTAAAAATCTTATTTTCGTTGATGGATCGACGCTTATTCTAAACCTATAATAAACACAATATCTAAATAAGACAATACAGTATCTTAACAAAAGGGAAACTACCGACTGCAATTTTAAGCACATGTAAATTCTTGTTCTAGAACATGCTGTAACACCCCAGAACTCAACCTAACGTGAACAGCAGCCAGTTGGAACACAAGCCGCTAGTGACCACAACATTGTGCTATATAAACTTGTTTTATCATAACGATGTTCCACTGTGACCGTGCCAATTTATAAATTATTGACCACGCGATACTATTAAAAGCTTTTTGGCGTCTAAAAATGTTTATAATACAAAATGACCCAGAGAAAAAGATGTATCTAAAACATTGGTAGATACGCATAGCAGTCTGCCATGTCCTATAACATTAAAGAGAAAAACAAAAAAATATATCGAGACGTAGATTCTGTTTTAAATTATTTTACGTAACTTGTATACAAGTTGCAGGGTTAAAGAAATCCTAATAGCTGTGAATCTCAGATTATTGTGATATGAGGACCAATAATTGTGTCTGCCGCCAGACTTCTACGGCTTGTTACAATTTCTCACAAGACAAATTAAATCAAAAGAATATTAATGTTCATACTTTTTAGTTTTTAATTAGACAATTCCAATTCCAATTAGTAAAGCACGTGAGATTAACAAATGTAACTGAAGTAAATACAAATGGGGAATAACAATTAACGGTCAAAGAATGACTGACAACTAGCAGGGAAAACCGTAACTGTCTTCCCGAGCCGTGTTTCCTTTATCTCATAAAACGTCAAGATGTTTTTTACCAACATAATCTCATTACCGAAACATAATCAGTGAACATAAAGCATTTATAAATAGATCGGACACTCAAGACACTTGGTAAACTTGGTCCCGGGGAGGAAAATTAAAAAATAACATCGATGACGCTCCATTAGTGACGTCACAGCACACGGGCGCCCTCTCAATCAATTTATACGAAATCACCGGAGTGAAGTGATTTTTAATTAATTTTATGAGTGAACAACGCGGAATACGGAATGTGTGGAGTCGTAAACACTCGCGTTGTTTTCCTGTGCAGCGTTTTAATGGTTATAATAACGCAGTATATTATTTGTGAAATTGTATACAATTGTCATAATGAAACATAATAGTATTGTTTAATTATATTTTGGCTTATTATTGTAGTATAATATCAATTTAATTATCAGAGAACGATTGACTATTTTATTGGTCCAATTATGTACATAAATGGATAATTGTGGATAAAACCGATATATTTTTTTCTTTACAGTGCTTGGATTGTACTTAATTTATACGTAATTCTGGAGTCAAAACTTCATAAAGCCTCTACGTATTATATTCAGATTGTCTAAAATACATCTATTTAATTTCTTAAGTATCATTTAATGGTAGGGTAATTACAAAATAAATATTTTAAAGATTTAATAATTGAAACGAGATTCATTATTTTAGAAATATATGAATTTGATTTTTATTGCTGTAAAATATGTATATGACGCATATAAAAG
>DWEC01001808.1:0-12667 GCA_018245735.1 Microceris miodesmiata | reverse complement strand
GGTTCGCCACCTATTCCATGGGTAACGTGTCATGGTAAAAGTAACTGGTGAAACGTGGGGGTATACTGCACTCTTCCTTCCCCTTCCACTTCGGGGATTACAGGCGTGATGTTACGTTCAGGATGTATAAGTTCTGTCCAACGTTGATAATTTGCGTTCCGAGCGACTGGCGTCATTCGCATCATAATAAATAATCAACTTTCAGTCGGTCAGTTGTTATTTAAATTGTTTGATTACCACAACAAAATATATATTCAGTGCAAGATGATTTTAAATTGCTGGTAATTTCGCTCGTTAAATGGGAGTTTTGTGTACACTTTGAGTTGCTTTAGCGTCGTGATAAATAATAAGCTGTTGACAGGGCAGTACTGTGTGTTACCTTACGAAGTGGAAAGAGACGTCGGGTGACAGTGATTCCCATAGTCCGCCGCTCATATTAATTACGAGGCAATGATCCGAGCGCGGAGCCGTCGAGAGCGCATCCATCACGCACGCTGATAGCGCGCTACGAGCGACGCACAGATTTGTACTCGTAATTTGTACTACTGTCATCACATTTCAAAGACAAATATAAAGGATTGAGGACCGGAATGACAAGTGTCAGCAGACTCATTCGGTTGGTATTTTAAGAGACGTTTTTATTTAACACGAACAACAAGAGGTGGATTGATCGAGACAGGTTTCGAGTGCCGTTCGATGGCCAGGTAAAATCGTCTTTTAGCGTCTCCTTCGACATTCTGAGAAATGTCCTTACGGCCTCTTTACTTCTCACAACGGGCAGGCTCCGCTGTTCGTTGCCTTTGTTTATGCAACCTTCTACACGCCCGATGACATCCGGACGCTTGTGACGATGTGCCTGTTGCAGCCAGCTCGTAGTCGTTGGTGCCAGTTTTTATATGCGACAGCGCAATTAAAAGTATATTTTGTTAGGGGATATTAGTAAGAATATCGTTCGCGACCCGCGGTCGCGGCCCCATTTAATTAATCGCGAAGGACACTCATTCGCGTGCACTCTGTCATAACTTTCGAATAATTTATGTTTTATGTAGATAATTATAAACGATCAACCTATTATATAAAATTTTTCAATCGCACTTGCTTAAGAATTTCGATAGAAATGTATACTTACGAGATTCATTTATCAAGAAATAAGCGAAATTAATGAATCACAAATATTTCTATCTGTATGTTTGACTTCTTCGTTGGGTGATTGGTTGACAGTGCGACTACTGAACGAAGGTCCTGAAGTCGATTCCCAGGTCAGATATTATTGTATTTTTCTGAAATGAAATTCCTAGGAGTAGCTTGGAGTCTGGATTTGTGAATGTTATATGGCAATAAGCTTTTTGCCAAATGTAACATTCAATAACAGGTATTTGTGAAAATGAAAATTAATCTTAAAGTGTAAATGCGTACTGCTCCAAGAGCCCGCTCAAGGGGTACCTACGTAGCCGACGCTCGCACACTATACTATTCTTAATCACAAACAATTGAATCAAATTAGCGGTCGGCCACATTTCGCCAGTCACTGAATATTAATTAAGTGTTCTGACAGTCGGCTAGTATCGCGGATCGCCGCTGTCGCTGTTGTCATAAACATTGTTTAGTGTTATGCGAGCTTCGCCTTCGTTATGGGCTTTGCAAATGTTCACAGTCATGCTCGTTTTGCCCAGCCTCATGGTGAGATATTGAGATTAAAATCTCTATGAGTGAGTCGTCAGGGGTGTGGCAATGATTCACTGAATTTTTATATTCTATGAACGTAAGACAATATTGTGTTTTTAATAATTTATCTTCTCATAATAATAGCTTAATTGATGTGTACGGCGATGAATGTCGGACACGCCGGTATTAGTTACACGTCGATGTTTGAGTGTTTAATGACACAACTGAGGCATAGTTGGTGGGCGGAGCGTCGCCATGACGATGTAGCGCGGAACTTACTTCTACACGTTGTTTATTTATACATCACTATATTGTTATGTGCTATTGGAGTGTTTTCCTTTCAAAAATGACCAATATAAACTATATTTTTTATAAGAAAATTTCCTTTACATAAGATATTTTAAAATTATAACGTACATAGGATTGTAATGAAAATAGAATTAATATATTCTTATATATACTGGGAGTGATTAAGGGTGGCATATCGATAATTTATTTTATGAACGTTTAGCGCAGACGAAGCCAGCAGTGCCACACACGTAACGAGCATGAGACGTTTATTTTAATTTCATCATTGAATACGTTATAGACTTCACATGTGGCTGTCTCCTGTAGCACATCGGTGAACGTGTTCTATTGTGTATCAAACGTAAAGGAACGACCCTTACATTGGGAATTATTGACCTATTAGTACGCATATGTAGATATTTAGAAAGCGCTTTCAGTCGTGATTATGTATTGCTACAGTTTAATCGGTGTACGTACCCTAAAAGTGTGATAGAGGTTAGTGCAGGAGGCTCGGCTAAACTAAATGTGGTGCGGGCGCGCGCCCCGCTGCGCCGCGGCGTGTCCGCGCGGCCCGCGACCTGAGACAAAAGACAAATTAATTTTGTACACAAGCCGTTTAATTTGAATGTGAATAGCATGAAGTGCGACGAATGGCCGCTGAGAACAATGCCCGGCGCCGATGGGCCCGCCTTTTTGTTTTATGAGCGGCGAGAATAAAAAGTATAAAATCTAAACGCTCGACAGACAATTCCGTATTATGATATGGACACAGTAATAGAGGCTCGGCGAGGCGCCTAATGGCTTATAATATTAAACGTACGTGATAGAGCAGCGAAGGAGGGCGTAGCCTGCCGGGGTCGTTTTCTATGATCTCTGCCCGGAAATAATCGTTAAACGTAAAAGATTTCATCTTGAAAATAAACACATCCTGTACGAGATACGCGAATACGCCGTTCGCTGAATCAGTACGTGTTCATCTTCCATCTGCTGCTAACGGCGGCGAGCTGCTTCGCGCTCTTGCGGCAGTCGCGCGGGAATGTCTCCTCCCAAATATACAGCTATCATTAGAATTTCCTATAACAATAAAATTATTTTATCAATAGGCTAAAATACTCTTTTGGACGTGTACAAATAGAGATATCGATCGAGTTGGCTCAATATTTATGCCTCATTAAAAGCTAACGGTAAAAATATGTGACACATACGATAAACAATGAGGAACAAACGTGGCCAATCTTGTGGCGTATGTGTCGAATGCGTTGGGGCTGCCTCGAATACAAGAATCAGTACCTACAACGTGTAATTTAGTGCGTGATGAAACCACTTAATACGGCGTCGCAGAGGTGCGCTTTCACGACAGTGTGTTGGTTTATATTATTAGTCCATCAATCAAGAACCAATTTTGTTTTGAATCGTAACTGTTAGTTAAACACTCGAGCGACTAACAATCGTTCGATCTGCCCGAGCGCCCATCAATCAGGGCCTCGACGCGCGCTCCAAGGTTGGTCCCGTTCGTAACAAGCGCGCTTCACACTTCTGCGTTCAATAATTTTTACCCACTATTATTGTTTGAACCTATCAGTATAATCTTATGATAACTTTGAGTATTTATTTATGGGTGTGTCCTTAGTTTAAATAGGTATTACAGCTTTATCACTTTGTACGGTAAATATGTTATGAATAACTAAAAATAATCAGTAATCTGTTTGAAATAAGCAGGAAAACATGTTTCGCGCTCAAAACTTGTATTAATAATATTGGGCAAGGCTTAGAGCACGATAATACGATTGTCTCTTCGGTGGGAAACGGGAACACTCCGCCAATGCCCGGCAAGAGTCCGTCCGCAGTCACCGGTCACTCCGGAACGCCTTCTAATGATAGGCCTCGCGCCGACCCGACACATCCAATTCACATGTTAAATGGAATTCCCTTTGCGCCTCCAAATTATGAACATCCGTATTATTAAAGTGTTTGTTTCTTTGACGTTTTTGTTCAGATGTTTTATCCAATTAGTGCTACCGTGTCGAAAGGATAATGCCGTGATGAACGTATAAAACGTTTAGCGCGTTAAAAACGGAGCCATGTCGGCCGCGGCATAAAGTGCGGCCGGCCGGCGAGCGCGCCTTCTTGCTTTTAGATATCTTAATTAAAACGTCTTTATTTAATAAATATCCATATAAAATTCAATATCACCGGTGGGACGAATACCTACTAAAAAGACATTTTTGAAGGAGGTTATTTTACCAAGCAAGATTACGAAAAAGAATCTTCCTCCAGTCGTAAAGTATTGGCAACTTTTCAAGAATCGCACATGAAAGAATAACAGTTCAGGAAATCCATGGGCTGCAAACAAAAAGAAGCGAACAGGAGAGGCTAGACGAAGCAAAGACTTCTCATGTTGAGCGTCCGCTCAAGAATAACTTTTGAACTATTAAAAACGAATTCATAGTGTAGTGATTATTCACTATGAGTACTCTTGAGTACCAAATAATGAGTGGAGACAACGAAGAGGAAGTGCTTCAGTGACAGATGATCGATGTTAACAATCGGCCGGCGCCGCGAGCCGCTCCGTTGTCAACTTATTGGATTAATATTAATTATTAATATTGTTTCAATGACGACGCTGTAAGACCATTGTCTATTTGCTGTATATGTCTCTGATTTAACAATGCGTATCACGTATACACGGCGTATACCAGATACTTTAGCTCTAGTTATAAAGAGCTGGGAGATCCTTACGCATTCTCGTAACGTAATTGATCTTTTAAGATGGGCTTCTTCTTATGCATGACGGTGTATTCAAGACTAAAAGTCAAGACTTAAGATCAATATCGTTGGTTAGTAGGAACTGCTGGTTTGGGCTAGTTAGATTGCTCCTTGCGTTTATAAACTGATTGTCTCTGCCCTTTTGTTCTTCCGACTATCCACTTTTGCAGAATTCGTAGTCGGCTACGGCAAGGAATGTAAGTTTCACTGAGTAAGGAAGGGAGACAAGTCGTCACTTGAAGCCAGTGAAAGATAGAGGCATTGTTAGAAGGAGCAAGTCAAGGGACAGCTAATGATGTGGCATCAGCACATTTCGAATGCTTTTGAGCTCAACCGAGTCTTCCATACCCTTGTTTTCTATTAAAAGTAAAAAAACGTAACATCGCGCCTGTAATTCCCGAAAGGGTAGGCAGAGGAGTATAGTACATCCCCACGTTTCACCAGTTACTTTTACGTCCCACAATGGAATAGACTGTGAGTATATTGCAATGCATCGGAGCAGATCCAGACTCCGAATCACCAGAAGAAATTCTAAATTAGAAAAAGCCAACATTAGGTACCCGACCCGGGAATTAAACTAAGGACCTCCCGATCGGCAGTTGCGATTGCAACCGGTCAGCCAACGAGGCAGTCTATTAAAAGTACTACATCTAAATCGCGTAAATCAAAAGCAGCTTCCTCTTACTTTAATCCTTAACCCTTATTCGGCGATTATTTTATAAAGTTTTCTCGAAAATTTAACAGGATCGCACCCGAGTCGCACGTGGCATAAGGTGGTTAATTTATAAATAGCGAAATACTTGCTTGTAGTGACCGTCGAGCCGAATTATGCCGTCCTTACCTTTCAGCGTGCGTCGCGTCGTTTATCCCTCACCAGGGTAAATAGCTGCGAATAGCGTACGTAGTCTTGTCGCAGTGTGTCTGCCTTGGACAGTTCAGATAAACATAATTTACATCGGTACCAATTAAGTTGGGCAAAACTGAGCAAAATAACTTATTTAATGAGCAAATGGCAACATTATCCGTTGCTACTGTTCTTGTACCGTGAAATCCGTACATCCTAAGAGTACCATGCTTTTGCCTCTTCACATAAGGAATCACACACAGGGAATCTAGAAACCCATTAATTAGAGATCGCAACATGTTGCTAGTTCGAATGAAATTAACATTATCTTATAGAACTCTGATTTTAAATAGTTATCTGAACATGAGAGTATTTGTCTTTAGAAGAAACGTATTAAGAAGCAGCCAGCATGTTACACAGAAACATATTTCGATCTTATAATGTATGCGCGAAGTCTCGTGGGGCGCAGGCACCAGTAGCCTGTACACACGCTCCGTACACATGATGACAACTTTAATGCAGCAATGTGTTACCTACAGACATAAGTTAAGTGACAAGAGTTAGTCCAATGTTCGAGTTAAACATAGGAACGTCATGATCGAACCATAAAATACAAATATATACACAGCCTGAACAGCTATTTGGGTGGTTAATTACAAGAAACAATAACACGATTAATCTGATTTGGAGAGCGATAATCTGTGGAAACATTAATTTCGCTCGTAGATAACAATTAGGAGGTAATGTGTTCAAAGAGAGCGGCGGCGCCGTCAAACGGTACCCTATTTGTCGATAAATCTACTTTAAATCGACACAATAATACAAATACAAATTACAGAGCAATAAATAACGTCCATATGAGAACATGCGGTATCTGGTGCGAGTGCGCTATCATCGATGGTCCGGTTTAATTTAATTGACTGAGGTACGTGTCGATGATAAATGTAACCAGGGTTAAGCATATGCGCGGGGCTCATGAATAAATCGCCCCTCGGTGAGCCGAGCTGATTTGCGATAAGCGGGTATTTATTGCGTTATTTGTGCGCGCCACCTGACGAGGCGACGCGGCGGACGGCGGCCGCCGCCGCCGCAGGAGGCGCTCTATTGCCTTTCACTCGCAGCATCCCTCCCGGGAACACGCCCGCGGAACGCCGAACGCGCCCTTCACCGCATAAATCACAGCCGACATTACAACATTACCCGCTGATGATTTTCGCTTATTCGATAACGCCGTCGGTTCAATCGTACCCGTGAGATAGATAGGAGTACCAACTCAGTGTCCAAAAGATAAAACTTGATTTGCAAATATCTCGCTATCATCTTTTCTTTCTGCGAACTCAGTAACTTATTATTAAAATGGAGCGTCGCACCGTGCGGTACGTAGTCATTGTGAAGTAACGATCCCCGATGGCTGTCACGTAACATTTTGCACGTTTGACCGTCTGCTCGAGGATGGTGACCGAACGTTGCGTTACTGCACAGCTGCAATATTTTAATTTCGATGATGTGCTCGCTTGCTATCGAGTCACAGGTCCGGGCAGGCTTGCAAAATAGTGAACAAGTGGCGTACGCGGCGATAGATGCTAATAAGGGCACTCTCATTGTTGCGCCGGGACCTCTCGCGAGCACGAGCCGATTGTACTTTTGTCATTTGAATTGTAAATAACCTCGAATCGCCTACTATTTATTGCTCCTTAAACAGGTTTCTTATCTTTCAGATGTATAAAAGAATATATTATGTATATTAGGTTAATGTAGAGTACCTAATGGACGAGCTTCATTGCATCACTGTACATGTTATGTGCTCACGTCGACAATGGCTTAGTGTATTTAATATTTCGCTTATTCATTTTTCATTAAATATTCGTATCTTCATGTTGTTATATTCAAGTGCCTACATGTATTAACGTTGGCCATTTATGTGCAGGTCTGTGTGTAGAGGTTGCAAGCGCGACTGCTGATTGAGCAGTCCTGGGTTCAAATCTCGGGTCGCGTACTACGTATTGGATTTTCTAACTTAGATTATCTGGTAGCAATTTTCTAAGAGTAACTCGGAGTTCACTCGAGGTTCACCACCTGTTTCCATGGTGGGGCTTAAAACGTAACTGGTAAAACGTGGAAGTACATTACACTCCTCTGCCTCTATGCAATGAATATGCTCGCTGTACATTGAGTCAGAAACGAGTTCTGCAATCAAATGTAAACTTTTTCTGGTAAATTTACATAAATAGTTATCTTTACTGTAACAATTCTCTAGTTGAACTTTTTAGTAACTCGGAATATGGATCCATGCCCGGTGTATGGCAATAGGCTCACCACTTATTCCATGAGACGTACTCGTAAATATAATGGGTGAAACGTGGGAATGTTCTACGGTTCTCTGCCTACCCCTTCGGAGGTTACAGGTATGATATTTTATTAAGATAAAGAGTACAAGATTCCACTCAATTTAAAACATCAAAACGTTGATACATACAATGCTTTAAATATGTAATATTGTTGTTCAAATAGCTGAGCAGGTAGAGGATCATTGGTATGTTAAAATAAACATAACTAGTGGTTATAAATAGTAAATAAATAATGTATTACTTCTAAAACTGTACCGTGGTACTGGTCGGAGCAGGAATCGAACTGACATAGACCGGGGCCCGCGCGGGCCCGCGGGCTCAGACGGGCGTCGCAAGCTAAAAATGTGTATAAATTATGAAGATTAAATGAAAAAGAGAAATATGTTACATTTAATTTTATTACGTACGATAACTTATGGGCTAGCCACAGCACTCACTTGAAAAACATGTTGATCGAATGTCGTAAAGGAGAAAAGGTACATCGTACCATCTCGCCGTCAAATCGATTCAAAACTTACTGCAGCTACTTAAGGTTCATATTTCAATGGTAAACGACGCCCTTAAAATCATTTATGCAATTTAAATATTCCGTAGTTACATACAGATCATTTGTGACATTAAAATATCAATAAATTTATGGTGCTGAGATAGCGATGGCGTTTCCAGATGAACGCCGTATCCCCGTCTTATCGCTGTATGCAAAATTGTCGACACTACAAGTTTAGTACCAGGCTATCTTACACTTTACCACCTTTATTTAGGCGGCTCATTTCACGTACTGTTACTTTCCTTATAATTTCATCATTTCTAAATCTTTCAGCATTTTTTATTTTAACAAAGTTAGATTTTTAAAAGTCTTGATAATTAAATGTAAAATGCTTCAAATTGCATTGTTAAATATCGATACAAAATTTGCTTAAATGTCAGTCTAAATGCTATTTGAATTTACATACGAAATAAATAAATTTATTGTTGCCTTCCTTGTGTTGTCATTGATTACAATTTTGGTCATCTTTATAGCATATTTGGTCCCCCAGTCAAGTATCTCTTAAATAATTGAGTAAAATCGCTTTAAAGAGTCTTGTTATATTGTCATAAATTAAACACTAAAATGGCCGTTTTTGTATACCTACATATGTATATCAATAGTTCGACACTTGTTTTGTTTTGCTACCGACAGCGTGGCGTGCTTACGTAGTGCTATTAAAATACATTCATCTATTACACGAACAGAATGTTTTAAACATTGTTTAGTGTCAAAAGTGTAAGCATGAGCAGTCGTTATCGACATTGTAATTGCGGACAGAGCGTTATCGAAACGCCATAAAATTAAAACAAAACTGTCCACACGGATACAGGTTTATCGATTTTACGTCAAAGCCTTAAGGTATAAAATGCGATTATTAAAATGAATAATCCGTGAGCGCGTCGGCCGGTAAGCGCACAGAACGGTCGCGATCGTATCGCGCGTAATTTGTAGCAGCGGGACTAATCAAAATATTTGTTTATCGCACCGCGCGGCCGATCGCGATCGTATCGCTATTTATAATGTTAGCTGAATGTCGGCCGATAGCTTATCTTCGGCCACGTCCCATAACTTCAGCACCAGCGCGCTCCGTTGTTCGGCGGCGCGGGAACAGCTCGCGCGGAATCCGAGTGATGATTGTCCAAAATTTCACTCGTGAAGCTCGACGAGTAGAACGATCGAATCTAGATGTTCAAATAATTAACGTTCTCCAAATACATAGTTATCTGTTTGTAACGAAATGTACATCGATACGATTAAATCATCCATTTTAGTGCGGTGCGGTCGGCGCGGCCCGGACGGAACTTCGAGAGGAAAGAATGTTTTAACAACAAACATCTAAAATATGTCAAGCCTACCAGCGAGCTAATGGTGATCATGGGAAAACAAAAAAATATTTGTCCGCGCGGTCGCGCTGACGTGTGGCCGAGCGTGGCCGCGAGTGACACGGAAACTCTCTTCACACACGTCTGACCCCCAACAAAGGAGTGATGTTTGTCTTGTTGCGCTACTAAAATATTGGAACGAGTGCTGAGTGCGTGCTCGACTGTGAGACGACGCTTGTCCGACCCCTCTAGAAGCTCGTCACTGAAAGCTGCGATGTCCGTTTACTGAAACGAAAAAAAAAGTACAATGCAACGTAACAATTTATATAATTTTGTGTTTTGTTGTATTAATTATGGTTACCCCTGCGTGTATTGGGCTGTAGTTATAATGTTGCAATAAAAGTAAGCGTGAAAGTAAGCTAATCTTTTCCAGACACGTTCGTCCTTCATCTTGGAAGATGTCAAGCGGTGCGTCACGGGTCCCTGTCCGCACTCGTAGAAGCTGCACGAAACATGTGACGCTGGTGTTTGCTTGTTGTAGTGTGGTACGCACCTCGCCTTAGGCTCGCTGCACTGTGAGCTGTGGAAGCGAGCGCCAGGACGACCAAACATCCTGGTGTGCGACACATGGATGGCCATTAGGCGCGCGTTGAATTTACTTTAATTGGAGCCCAGCGCTCGTCCGCCGTGTTGCAGGTTCGCGGAGTGCAGTCGATAAACATAACGAAGCCATGAGGCGTTCCCACCGCCTTGTTCAATATTGGATGATTTTGTCTCAATAATTCCAGCATAGGTAAGGTGTCACGCGAGCGCCGGCCGCCACCAATTAGCCGGCGCCTGCGCCCAACACCGCACTATAAATCAATAATTAAACCGTCCATCTACCGGCAAATGCTGATTTATTCGCGCCTTCTGGCCGCTAGCCGCTGACTGTCGCCCGACACCTTATTATTGCCCGCCGATTATTGCTCCACCCAAAGGTATTCATATATTTCCGACTTGAGTACTATTACATATTTTTTCAAAAACAATAGATTTGTTGAAATGTCTATGTTTTGTGCGGCCTCGTTTTCATAATTGTAAATAAATGCCATTCAACGTAGAAACGTAATTAACGTAAATTAAACGTAACGTAATTTTAATATTACCTAAAAACTGACAAGAAACTGTCAAGCCATCTACAGGTGTCATTAGCAAAACATTTTGCCTACATATGTAAACAGGCTTAGAAAGATCGTGAGCAATTTATACTTATTGAATTCCCGCAATCATTGAGTAAGTGAACCCGTTAATAGGTCGAGTATAGGGCGATGTTTGCTCCTTGTGTCTTTGTTAATTTCTGTTTAAGCGGCACAAAGTGAAAGATTAAGAATTGTAAAGTTGACGCAGCACATTAACGAGCCCGTCCGATTGGAACTGGGCCGAGTTCACACGCCGCCTGCGATTGTTTGCGTACGCTGTTAGAGCGGGAGCGTAGCCGCGGACGCGTCGCCTGTTGCGATTGTGTTCAACTAACATGGTGCTGTCGAAATCCCTCATTGTAAAAACAGAGAGAAGTTAATTGACCTTCTTAGGTACCAAAACCACAGTTACATATAAGAGTAGTTATGTTATTACGAAGAAACATACGACAAAAAAACGACATTAGAATCTTTCCATTAACCATTATTTAATGGCTCTTAAATCAAACACGATGATGGAGTATTAAGTTTGATGTAAATGAAAGAGCTAGTCCAGCTATCTTAGGCGCACGAGAGTCCGGCGGCTGAATCGGCGACAACTCGCCGTCAGCACGAGGGCCCTCGGTGCGCCGAGTGTTTTCATACTCACGCGCTCCACGGACGTGTTAATTCGTAGATACTTTGTTTTTTTCTGCGGTGATAGACGACTGTGGGAACGTTTTCGGGTGCCTTCGTTAGAAGTACCTACTCCACGGTAACGAGCAAACAGTCGGTTAGGTCGGAGTATCGCTCCCGCGTTAAGTGGCCGCTCGCTCTCGGAATTTACGACAGATGACGCGCGGACAACGGGTGCTCGCGACGGAGCCGCGGCCGCGCGATTGCTGCGTGGCTGGCGCTGCGTAGATGCGTGCTATAAAAATAATTTTAGTTTCCAATTTGAGCGTCATTGTCTGCGCGACGTGAAAGTTGTCGGTGGCGCCGACACCAATAAAACCGTCGGCAATGTTGAGCACGTGCGGCGGCGCGCGAGCTGCGGCCGCTCGCATCTTACCCGATATTCACTCGCTACGATACGTACCTGACAATATCCCGAGCCCGCCACCGCGATGCTATCGACGCGCGCTGCTCATATATTATCCTGACAGGCTAACAATATAACAGGATATCTGTTGATGCCGGCGAACGACGAGGTTAGCCGAGTGAGGAGGAGCACGACAAATGGAGGCTCGAGCGAACTTTGACCCTTGCATACAGCCAGGACGGAAATATTTCATCATCCGGCGGAGTTGCGACCGAAGACAAGTCGCCGCGGGGATTGAATTTGTACCATAAGTTATTAAACCGGGTGACAACGTATCCGCTCGTCGACAGCTCGATAGGAGGACGGCTCGTATCACGAGACGTAATGGCCGCGCATGAATACATTACAATAGACAAATTGAATTCTCAAAGGGATTAACATAAGCAGTGTGCAATAACCGTGCTATTATAACGCTATAACGCGCCGCGAGACAATGGCGCGGGGCCTCCCGCCTCCCACGAGGCGCTGGACGCCGCGCGGGCGCATGCTAATCGCTTCTAATCACGGCTCGATCGAGAGCTGATTCATCTCGCTCCTCCGATCCTGAACTCTGTTTATTTACCAATCAGTATAGTTAATGCTGGCCGTGACCATAAAAGGCGATATATTTGTCTAGTGTCGCTCTTAATTAGTGTATGACGAA
>DWEC01001807.1:0-12673 GCA_018245735.1 Microceris miodesmiata | reverse complement strand
CGAGCCAGACACCCGCTCGTCGCCCGGCGCCGGCGCTCGCTATGAGGAGAACCCGCCCGACTGCACCTCCACCGCACAACCGATCAAGAACAACGGATACGAGCGCAGCGCTTCTGCTAACGACGAAATGATGGACCGCGTCTCCAACGATCATGGTGCTGAAGGTTTGTCATTTTAAAGTAAGATCGGTCCTATCTAGTGAGACTCTCTGTTCGGCACTTGAGTACTTCCAAAAAATGCTCTTGCGGCTTTTGGATGAATGAAAATTCCTAGATATCAAATTGGCAACTTATTGGCACCTCCTCCAAAGTCTGGAATAGCGCAGTAAATCAATTAACATCCCGTACCCTGGTAGGGGAACAATGTCAATCACATGTGGGCTTAAATTTTTTGCTTGAAATCGAATATGACATCTGACTTGATTGGAATTTCACGTAGCCGCCGAGGTGAAGATTCTTGCTAGATGAGATCATACCATCACTGTTGCGCAGATGGAGATGCGTAGTACTTCACCCTCTGCTAACAAACATTTTGCCGTGTTTTCACTGCTTAACACCAGAACTCCCGCGAGTAACCATTTGCTTGTTTATACAATAACCATATAAAACAAACCATTATTTATTGTCACGCTTTTTCGCCCAGACCTTTCGTGCAATATTAAGTGAAAACTCGGCCCTGTACTAACAAAAACGATTGGCAAAAGCAGTTGGACAGTACCTACACATCTATGTGTCTTACTTTATTGCTTGTAGCTTAGAAGTAGTTAGACACTTTCATTTTCATAGTTATAATATTCCTAAGATACGCTTAGTGCCCTATGTCATGAGATTCGGAATCAATCCAATCTTCTAGATTCTTTCAACTCTGACAACACTTGGCAATACAAAAAAAATCAATTCTGTCAGATGGGTTGTCCGCCAGTTAGCCAGTGTTTAGTACACAGTACGTAATTTTCTGGATAACCTAATTCCTGATTCGTAGACGTCTTTGTCATGAGAATCGTTAGAAGGTCATGGCGGTGTTCTACTTGATCCGAAATTAGTTTGTCTCGAAAAATACTCGTGGATACTATTGACCTGATACCGGTTAACAAATACTATATATCCGTTAATGAATCCAATGTACTGAAGTAATGTGACGTAAGGCATGCCAGTGTTCTTTGACCTCAGAGTGACATAATTGGTATTACATCTATGTAAAAGTTTCATTGCTTTTGTCCAATTATATATCGCGTGGTTGCATTGTTGATGAATGTTTTAAATATCATGTCCCCTTATTCAGATTTACGAGTGAAGAGCGAAAACGATTTCCACGCAACCGGCTTCAACAATTCACCGCCGCCCGCAGGCCCGATCCAGCCGAGCAACTTCCACGATAAGCCCCACGAGACCTCGCCAGTGCCACCCAAGCCCAGCCCCGACCTTTGGCCCCCCAAGATTATTACGAGCAAATCCGGCGGTATCGCAACTCCTGACGGTGAGGGACAATCTGCTCCAATAGTTAATAGGAACATGTTGATTGGGTTCCGTGGATCCCATGGATTCAGCGGTATGGTCTACATCTAGGTTTTTAGAATAAGTGTAAATAATAGAAAAACTGTTTCTGATTCTTCGCTCTGTTCTTGTTCTTTTGATTACATATCACATGTTACACATTAGGAAAGTCCATCAAAATGCGAACGCATTTCGTGGCCTTCAAGGGCTCATCTCATACTTAATTTCATGTAGCATGATTATACATTAAATGATTATACTTTATTACATGATGATATTATTTAACATGGTGGTATTTATTTCGTATTCGTAAATGTCTCGTGAGTTTTTATACACATGATTATATATGTACCGACTTAACTTCATGCATATTTCGGGATGGTCCGACTGGTTATCCGGTCCGTCTTGTGTATAGTTATATTTCAGTTTGTTATAGTTCGGTAGGTCGGTTTAAACTGTAAATACAACGTCATCGAATACCCTATACAGAGTGATATTGACTCAAATGAACCTTCTTCAATTTTGCTTTAAAATTAGGCTTTCTATAGTCTAATCTGTAAATAAAACATCATTCGAATACGATACACAGACCGGCATTGACTGATATGAATCTCTCGGGATTGCAGGCAAGAAACTGAAATGTCCATACTGCGAGCGGCTGTACGGCTACGAGACGAACCTGCGCGCGCACATCCGCCAGCGGCACCAGGGGATCCGCGTGCCGTGCCCGCACTGCAGCCGCACCTTCACGCGCAACAACACCGTGCGCCGCCACATCGCACGCGAGCACCGCCACCAGGTCACGCAGCCGCAGCCCCACCCGCCGCTCCCCAACCACTCCAACTGAACTGCGCTCGTCCCCGGCCGGCCCTAGGCGGCGCCGCCCTGCCGATAGTTCTCGCCTCCCTACATCAGTTTACGACGATAGCTATCCAACTGAGTGATCTCCCTTCCAATGTCAATGTTCTTTGAAATTGGATGCGGTCTATGGATTGTTTCACTCAACATCGCTTGGCTTGGATCTCTATGACGTTAAAAAGCCAAAAGCTATCTCACAACATCACACCAAGTTGTGACCCAATATGCATACAAATTGTGATTAGACGAGAACTATTCGCATGGTAGCCGATACGTAATTATCTGTGACACCTGTATGCGATGTTATGCATGCGACCCTTTCTGTGCTGTTACATGTACGACAAGCCTTACGTATGAATTCGCATGCATGACACGCCGTATGCAAAACTAGCATGAGCATGAATCGTCTCACATGCATATCCACGGAAACACGCAAGTTGAAACCCGCACGAGTGATATTGTAGTTCCAAACGTGTAATTTCAGTAAGTAATTCATAAATTGCAATATTTTGTTGTGTTATCTGTCGCACAATCTAAGTATAATCTGCAACGACCAACGTTGCGTAAACTACTAGCTTTTTAACGACTTGAATCATCGATTTCTGTTCAAACTTATTGCCGTCACTGTCCCACACTTCATAACGATAGCGTATTTCCACGTTGTGTCGCATTGATTCGCTTTATTTTCTACGCGAAGAAGACTGTATGCTCATGCTTGTGTCATATACGGACGACTGCATTCGATCCGTAAGGCATGCCATGCATGCGTCGCGCACGTATATGGGATCGTGCATACGGGCATGCGAGCATGTCGTGCATGCTCGCACGCCGCACACCGCCTGGGGCTCGACTGTACTTCTATCAACCGATCTACCTCTGCTCTTCTGACGGACGCGGGCGGCTTCCCGCCGCCTGCCGCCCTCTCGCTCGCACTGGCGCGGCGCCTCGCGCTGTCTCGCTCCCCCAGCCGCCCGCGTCACGTCCGAAACTCTTGTAACATGCGTACAATATATTACCTCATTGATGCATATTATATAAACAATATCTACCTCAGAATTTGATCTTAGATTTTATAAGGTTTTGAAAATTGTGCGATAATTGTTACTTAAATTTAATTATCACGTGTGACTCCGCGGTTGCTCGGTGTCGTCTCCGTATCTGGTACCCTGTTCAGAACATTTTGTACCTTATTATTGCACCTTCGTCGCGTTTTCGTACCTTATTTGACTGTGAATTGAAGTTACCATTGTAGACGTGTTTTTTTTTTGTTTTTCTAGCTCTCGGACGAGTGTGACATAGCTTTTATTGTATTGATTACCTCAGCTGGGGAATGTAGAGATGACGGTGAGACTGATGGTCGTAGGCTTAGTGTGTAAATAATAGGAGAATGTTGCGTATCGCCGTGGCCTCGGTCCATACACTTGTGACAGAACATTGTGGCAAGCGACTGTTTTATTCCTATATTCTATAAACATACACACTAGTATACATGTTTTCTATACAATAGACTGCATACTGTTTTTTCTTTTGATAATTTAACCCATCTGTGATACAATAGCGACCGTGGACCTCGTTTGTACGCTTTGCCACATTGTCCAGTCGACGTTGTCGTCGGGCGAGACAGCGAAGCGGGTTTAACAGCTGATATGTTTATTTTTATTATTTTTTGTAATATTATTTTATTCGTCTGTACAGTAAAATACGAACGGTTTCAGTTTGTACAAAGTACAATTGCCCTAGATATACATAAGTAGTTAGGTGAGATACGTGTTGGTAATGAGCACGTACGAATGGTTGCGTGAATGTTCATACTGTCGTTCGTCACGGCCGCGCCCGCGGGTGTTACTATTGAGACCAAATAATATATGTTTCTACGCGATGGTGTCGATTTTAACATTCCGTTATAATGTTATCATTGGTTTTTAGCTCTATTTCTTTATATTTTTTTGTTCTCTTTTTGTTCACCTTTTACCCTTTGTGCCTAGTCATTTCGGTTGAGATTTAAAGAGTAAATATGTATATTTTAATGTCCACCGCGGCTCGCGGCGGTGGGCCCGTGCCGCTGGTTTCCTTATAAGTTATACAAGCTCGAAGCAAACGGGAGTGTGCCAAATATCCTCAATTTTAAGTTCACACCTTTTTTATTTATATCGACGTATATTTTTTGTTTCTGTTCGTCTAATGTAAGTGTGAATGTAGCGACTGAGTGTTTTATTCCTGATATTTAGGAATGAGTTGCATTCATATTTATTATAATATTTATATTTTTTAGGATACACTGAATTATATTTTTTATTAAGATGCTTTATGAAGGCTCAGTGATTTTTTTTAAATATTAAAATAGGTTCTGTTACATGTTCCGCGTCGGCGCAGAAACGTCAGCGGACGGTCAGTTTTACGTTTTATTGTTGCATTTGAGATCTTTTAGCACGCGAGTAACATCAATCCCTTATGTGTCAGTATAGTTAAGGTAGAATATATGGAAGGGTAATATTAACAAAGATTTAAGTGAATAAAATATAAATATTTCGAAGCTACACTTTGACCTTTTTAACTAATACTATAAATGTTATTAAAATATTTATTTTTATCCTCCACAACTTTTAGAAGCTATTTTATACAAATCTGTACATTTATATGTTACGTTATACTAAACACTATTTCCTACTGTAAATATGCGAATATTTTGTTACTTCTTATACAATAATAACTATTTTTCTGTACTAAGTCACTCTTTAATACAATGTTACGATAGATTATGTGCGTCACTTTAATAAATAATATAATAGTTACGCTGTTTTATGGTTATAATATCCAATCTATTTGTATGAGCAATTCAATAGAATTATGTTGCTAGAGTTTGACATATATCCTCGGATGGACAAAGATATTTCGAAGGAGAGAAAAAATTGAATTTGGAACACGCTGCGCATTGATTCGATTTAACGGTCAACGTCTGTTCGATTTTCAAACATTCGATTATTTTTTTTTTATCATACAGGTCTGAAATATTTTCGACAAGTGTTCATAAATATACTCAATATTAATTGCGCTCCTTTTTACGTAATAGTTAAAGGCTTTCTGTGCTGTTTTTATACCGTTGACCTTTCGAACAATGCGGCCTTCGAAAATCGTTCGGTTTTGATAAAAGAGCTAACGAATCAAATTTTTATGATACTTCCGGAAATGATAAAAATACAATGATATGGAGTATAGAAGTGCGTTTATCGTATGACAGCGTCACGGGAAAGGGTTACATTGGAATGTATAAAGGATATTATTATTTAAAAAAATTTAGTTTTGTACTTTGTCGCACAGATTTTGTTTGTTAATAGATTCGGTGGATTTGGTTAGTTTTTGATAAGTTTTCCAACTAGAAGATAAAAGTTACCTCAACATTAGACAGTAATACCTACAATTGAAGGGAATGCTGCCATAATTTCGTTAAAGTTACTGATATGCTTAGCGATCGTTCTGTAAGTTTTTTTTATTATGGCAACC
The DNA here is from genome assembly GCA_018245735.1 of Microceris miodesmiata. Lineage (NCBI taxonomy): Eukaryota > Metazoa > Arthropoda > Insecta > Lepidoptera > Hesperiidae > Microceris > Microceris miodesmiata. Next base: position 6,821 of record DWEC01001807.1, on the reverse strand, counting down.
GTGGTGTGGCAATGTCTCGACTTATTTCGTTTTAATAATTGCAACACTGATCAAGTCGACACTTAATTGTAATATTTTGAATGCCTGCGATTTTTTTCTAGCTGGAATAAGGTCGGGGTTTCGTTTCGTTAATATTGAATCTACAAACTTTTAAAAACAAATTGTATTATAACAAAAATACTTCTATTCGGTCATATTTGTTTTAGGCGTATTTTTAAGACGACGTTTCGCTATTTCGATTATAAATTGTTAACAATTATTTTTTTATTATATTTGAAAATTAATTAGAAAGAAAACGTAAATTACTATTGTTCTGTTTTTTGTCCTTTCGTTTTTCTTATGAATTTTGAATTCATAGTTGTGATTGCTTTTTGACATGTAATGTTTTTTGTGATACGTAAAAGAGAATTGCATTAATGCATCAAGTTTTTAAGCTTTCTTTTTTAATTCGATTATGTTTATTATTATTTCTTTTTAATTTGATCGAGGGGCTTAGCGCGGTTTACGAGCGGTTGACACTAAGGGATCGCAAACAATCTACAATATTTCTCTTTGTGAATCATTCAGGTACAAATCGATGGTTTACATGTCGTATCGATTTTGTTATATGCGATGATTTTTGGTGTCGATTAATTGATTTCACCCCGTCATTAGACCGTGTGGGAACGGTGTATCTACTAACATTCGGTGTAACACACGTCTAAATTAACTTATCGCTGTTATGTTTAATGTAAGTGGACGAGTACCGGGAACGGTCCTCAATAGTTTTAATGTTGTATCGATGTGATAAGTCGTTTACACGTAGTCGATGTGTCCCCTTGCACTCGGCCCGATCTCCCTCACTGTGTGTATTACTGTTTGTTAGTACGCTAAGGTTTGTCTTGTATCGTCGGGTGTGTGACTAGCGGCTAAGGTGTGTTTAGGTGTGAGCATTTAATTCGAACAATTGCTATTTCAAATTTATTATTTAATTTTTTTTAATTGTACTACAAGGACTAGAAATCTTTTCATACGTTCGCCAATCTGACACCTGTCAGATGACACCGCTGTCAATAATGAACGTTACTTGGGATTTATACTTTTTTTTCATTTCGGTTTAGATGTAATCTTAATAAATGTGACAACGTAAATCAAAACAAATATAACAATAAAGATATTCGCTAAAAGGTTTTCGGTCCTTTTTCAGAAAAGTTTTCGGTTAGTTAAAAAAAATATATCATCGCTTATGTCACAGGTAATAATTTCATTCATTCCTTAACGTAGAGCCACCGCGTTCTGGCTCAAAGTGCATTTACGTTAGACCTGCTTGTTCTCGATTGTTCTTCACTTTGGCTCCATTTCGGATTCGTTTGTTATTAAGTTGTGTTTAGTTTAATTTAATGTTCTTTTTTGTCTTTCTTTTGTTTTATTAAATTGTAAATAAATCGCGAAATGTCGTGATGGTAAAGCCAAAGATTGTTACGGGTATGGTGACCCTCTGCCGTCACAGGGTGTGCAGTGCGGTTTATTCGGTTGTACAGAGAGAATCATAATTCGCTGGTCGACTCAGTATCATACATTACGCACTGAATACGCTCCACTGCACCTCCCATCTTAGTGTGTAAGTTAATCTACCTCGAGAAAATGTAATTTAGATTTATCTAAGCTTTTAAATAGATTTTTATATGGAGAAATACATAAATGTAACGTAGCTGGTAAGTGTGAAGAGAAAATTAAAAAAAAAATAAAGTACAAATCTACTACCTCAGGATTCAAAAATAGTAAGCGTCGTCCTAAGATCGTTTGACGTGAACGTTTCTGTGTAAATGATTTTGACGGGAAGCGAATCAAACAATATTGATTACCTAAATGGTCCATATGGTTCTTTATATAACTGATATATATATCTTCGTTGTAACAGTTTATCGCATATTTAATCACGGGAACCTTAGCAGCTGTTTCATTACAATCTAATCTGGGGACACGACAGTGTCTCCGGCAAGTTTGACAGTGGAAACATAGTCGAATATCCCTTTATATTTATTTATAATTCCCGTTAGAATCAACGGTAGAAGATACAGTGCTGGGACTGAGCGTTTTGCGGAACAATTGAATGTAATATTGAGGGGAAATTGTATTTGAAAACGTTTAGCGTTCGGTTTAAACGTGTAAAATATATATATGTAATTGAATCTCTGCATGGTAGTTAGGGGCTGTCAGCTCGTGAATTGTGCTTGAGTGCTGGTGCGAGAACATTTTCAATCTCCCTTTAGCTTTGAGAGCAAGGAGTTGTTCTCTAACAGCTATTGTGCACCACCACCTCGACCAAGAGCCCAGTTGACGGCCCCAATATAATCTAAGTACGTAAGTGTTAATTAGGCTAGTTTTTAATAATCTCATTGATGTTCTACCTCATTGAAACACGACGCGTGTTGGGAGATCGACCGAGTATAGCATTCAGCGTAATCTAATTGTACCTTTCTTCACTCCCCGGAGTATAAAACAATTTTTAAAAAGTAATTTTTATTCTTAATATTTTTTCCCCAGTTACTTTTTGTGTTGCATAGATGTTACTATGTTTTAAGGAGATGATTAATGAAGAATTATTGTTTGTTAGGTTTCTGCAAATTAAAAAATGTAAAATTTTTCGTTTTTGTTTTTTTTTTTTGGTTTTCGCTTTTCGGTATCCTCTGTTCGTTGTTACGTTACGTTTATCTCGACAAGTTACACCCGTCCATCGTGTTTAAAGTTTATTGTAATTTTAAGTACATTATTTAAGGAATTGACATTCAATATTCATAACATAGTAACACGCATCGGACAGGTATCTGTTTAAGTATCCATTCGGCGGTTTTATATACTTTAAGAAGCACTGGCGTCGGGACGCGAGCGCGACGCTGCGACTCAACCCTACGAATTTTATGAAAATATTAAATTAACAAGTAATGTTCTTTCGCATTTAATGTTATTTAAGTGTAAATTAAATTGTAATGTTACGCTCATTTACTGATCACTAGAATAGTTCACGATTACTAGACATTTATGGTTAGGACATTGTAACATGTTTCGGTATCAGCACGACTCATAACTATGGTAATTATTGCAGAAATGCATTTGTTTCGAACGATTACGTAATTACGAAACGCCTGACAAAACAACTATAGCAACACGTGAACGCGCGTAAATTGTATTTAATGAAGAAACGCCTGACATACCGTTATAGCAACATGCAAGCGCGCGAAAATCGTATGAAATCTAGAAACGCCTGACTAAAACATTACCGTAACATGCAGAAACGTAACATGTTACGTTGAAATCAAACCTTTTGTTTGATTCTTCGGCCCAAGTTATACTTGGCAGGATTTGATATTGAGTTTGAAAGTTATTCTGATTTACTACGAATTATACCAGCCCTTATATGTTAGTAATGCGAAATACCATCGCAATTCTTAATGCCGTTATTGGCACTACGTTTGACAGATGTCATACTATGAGTACTAGGTACGACATCTGACAAAAAGTCTTTTCAGAATTTAAAAAATATTGCATTGTATTTACAATTTCAATAACTCATATAAGGCGTTATATCGATCACACTTAACTCTTGTAACTTTGCTATAGACTCCGTGTTTGTCACGGATGTCTAATGTGAAATGAAAATAAATTTGAATATGTGTCACCATATTGTGAACCTTACCTGAAATATAATAATAACACTAGTTAGGATAGTATAGCTGTGTAGAAATTATTGACGGCCCCTATTTGTAATAAATATACATATATACATATATTATGTACTTATATTAAGATGATCACAATGTTTTAAAAATATTATGTACTTATCCGTAATGTTAGTTGATTATTTATGTACTCGTATAGGTAATATAAAATTTATTATAATTGTAATCAGTTCATCTCACAATAGGATAAATTTCATAACAAAATAATATAATTATATCTACCCTTACCTATATGGAAGCGTCGTTGATATAATTAATGTGTATGTTCCATAGTAAGTCTACGATGTACCTTTCTAATAATCATTTATAAGTACAATACTCTGTAGCAAATAATGTTGTCAATAATTTAAATACAGTTCTTGATGACAGCGCTCGTTGTAAGAATAGTTCTTGTCAGGCTGCTTCGAACGAATTTCCAAATCATTACAATAACTGTACATACATACGATAACGTAAAAATTCGTGTAATTTCTAATAAATTTATTATTAAGATACATTTAAAATTCTCTCGTTACGTTCGGTGGGTGTTTCGGTGTCACTTTAATACGTTCTTGGTGTCGGTTCTCGTGAGTGTATCTCCAGTAATATTTATTGATATAAATAAATTGTATACATAGCTTATGACAAGGAGCACTATTTCGTCTACAAGAACTAAAGTACAAAATCAAGTGTTAAAGTTACTGTCAGTACAAATTTAATTAAAGAGGATTATAATGTGGGATTGTATGTAAATGTTGCCAAAATCGTATTTTTTGAGCACCAATAGTCTTTATTTACGAAGGTACCTTGAGGAAAGTACAAAATTGTGTGAAAAAAATGTACCTAATATTATAAAGCTTATGTACGGCAGCCCGCTTAGATGGATCGGATGTTGTGAAATAATGTTATATTTAATTAGTTTAATGTATACTGTATATGTTTTATTGGTTTCGCGTTGAGGCTTCTCACTGGGAGTGTTAAAATGTAAAGTAATATTCAGACTTAGTTTCAGCAGACAGTTGACAATAGCAGTGAACAGTTAACTATGTATTTCATTGTAGAAAGTATTGCTATTATTTTTTATAAGGCCCTAAATGTATGTTACGAATTATTACCAGTGTTTTGGGGGTGTATTACGTTCTATATGACACGATGTGCGAAGCCTTAACGAGGTGTGTTACACTTGGTTCGTTTTGTGAGATTGGTTCGATTCTACAGCAAGGTTATCTAAAGGTGCACGTCGATCGGCCGGTGTCTGGAACTCTGATTAACTTAAAAACGAACTAAGTTTTATTGTCATTATTATATTCCCATCGCTTCGGCCACTATGTTTCGGCACTATTTCGGTCTACCTGGATGGTGTTACTGGCGAATCTGGCTTGGTTTATTCTTAAGCTGTTCCGCGTTCTAGAAACCGGTCCCGGGGATGGCATAGAACGATAAAATACGTGAGAATAAGAACGACTGTAAGAATGTAATGTAAACCACCATGGTTGTAAAACTAAGTAGGATTTTGTACGTAGCTAACTAATGTTGCTTAGTAAGGGTGTAATCAGTCGTCGGTGGTATTTGTCTGTAAATGGGAAAGTGATTGTCTGTGATTTTTTTAAGCGACTTTTTTATATATATGGAAAAATAAAATATAAATTCCTTAACAGTAAGAATAGCACTACTTGTGATTTTACATTAGATATTTTATTAGTTGACTTCATTTTTTGTACTATATGGATTAGGATAAAGTAGTGGGCGGTGTAGTGAGTGAGTGATGCGGGTTGAATGTACATAAAGGATTATATACATAATGTACAAAAAAATTGGCATACGACAAGTTTGTGTAACCTGTTTGGCAAATGGTATGACCACTGCGCTTTGTGTTAGTGCCGAGTCGCGGGTACTCCGACAACCGGCCCGGAATTCAAATTTCGAAGGCTCCATACGAATTTACTACGTGAGGGATGCGCGGCTCGTTAACTTTAGCAAATTGATTTATTTGATATGGTAACATTGATAAATAATTTAACCTCATTCTAGCGAATTATTTAGCGTGGTAATATGTGGCGATTTTTTCGTTAGTTTAATGTGATTAAATTAAATGTAGTGCGTACCTAAATGTTACGTTCGCTTCGGATCGAGCAACATTAAGTATCTTGATAAGTTGATGTGGAGACTCGGGGGTGGCCGGGGAGGGCTTAGTGCCGATCCTCAGAGCTCAGAGGCCTCGGTCGTTATTTGAATGTTCCGTGTTTAGTATTTCGTTCATTACTCACTCTAGCTTGGATACACGTGCTGTCAATGTACTCATATTTCATGGCAATCTTGACATGGCGAAAAACTCTTTATTAACTATAATGTTACTATAAATATATACATATAATCCAATCATACAGAATAATCTATTCAAAATTATGAAATTTTAATAGTAAGCACAAATCATTTGTTTCATATTGAATATCATCACTGACAGATGTCAAGATTGGTTTTTTTATCTGTGTAGAATGTAATAAATAATGATGTCAAGGGGCCATACAAGCAGCACGTCTGTCCAACTAATCTATGTTAATGTGTGTTAATATTTGATACAGGTGAATTTCCGTGTGCACTATTATAGAAATAGTTCTATAAATAAACTATGAATCCCCTACCATGTACCTACAACTTGAACTAGGTATAGATATTATATGGAAAAAAATTTGTTCCATTGTGGAATTCTTAAATTAATAAAAAAATGTTGCTAAAATAATGACCATGCTCTTTCATTTCTAAGCCCTGTATGTAACTAAATTTTGGTTATGCAAATAACACGGAATCGAATCTTGTACCGGCCAGATGTTGACCTTGTGTTTTTTACATTGCCTTGGTTAGCCCGCGGCGTTGCCTGGACTCCGTCATCGAGTAAATCATGCACAGTTTGCGTGCAAATAAATAGAAAGCTGTAAAACGTCCAATGAACTAGCATCGGTATGAAATACTCTTATTTATACACTTGAGATTTGTACTAGTTTTAAGGCTCTTATGAGGCAGTATCATAACATACCCTTGTCCTGACTAGCTGACTATATTCATTATTTAATCCAGTTAAATATGAAATATTTTAAATTGACGAAAATTCTATTATTAATATAT
>DWEC01001806.1:0-12674 GCA_018245735.1 Microceris miodesmiata | reverse complement strand
TGCCTTTTGTTGTGCCTGTTTATAATATAAGGCACACTTAATGTGTAGTGGCATTCTCCAACAGCTAACTCTTGGGGAATAGTTAGGAAAAAACGTTGAGTTATGTGCAGAAAAAAATTGAGAAGGTCACAGCCTGCTATTAACCAAGATTGGATCACCTTACTTACGTCACATAATTTTATTTTATCATTATAATACTATTATTAAATTGTGTAGCTGCAAAATAAATATTCATGTTGGCTCTCGGTGAATAATGCTATTAATGTATATCCATAATTTTCCAATTTTAATGAAGTTAAGTTTAAACTTTGAAACGAAATTTGGAATAATGCTCAAGCAACATCTAATTTCTCTTAAAATAAACTAGTTGGAGGAATAATTTTATACAAATTGTGTACTTATGATATAACATTTTTGTAATTCCATTTTCATTAATTGTGTGTGTGTGTGTGTGTGTGTAATAATGTCCCTTTTTCCCTGAGATCTTATATATTTTCTTATAGTTATCGTATTTAGTGCTTACATACATATATAAACCATACGAGTATTGCTTTCTTGTTCGATTTCACAACCTACGTACATTCCCCACCAGAAAATTTGATAAGGTAATATTTCATCAAAATTCTTACACGTAGATGTTCTCGGGAAAACTTTGTATATGAAATTCTCTATAAAATAACTAGGTCCCAACTTTATGTTTTTAATATAAGACTTTCTTTCCTAGCTTGCCACACTATTGCTACTTGGCAGCGAACTTCATTTCCGCTTTGTATTATGAGACAGAAGGAGAAAGAGAACGTAATGGAGGAATATTCGACTTAGACTTTTGGGATATTTAAGTTGTAAGTTTTATATTAAAGAATGAAGGACACTGATATACCGTTCCGCTTATATTTAGGACTTACATATGTGTAAATAGAAACACTAATAGAATTACCGTTTTGCCCGAACCAAACATTCAAGGCAAGATAGAAACTATTGGGTTAGTTACATGACAACCTAAATAAATTTAACTGTAACTCAAAGTATGAATTTGTTCGCGGTACATAGCCAATAGTCTCAACACCTATTTCATAATGTGATGTAAACGTAATCGATAAAACGTTAGAGTATAGGTACTACATTCCTCTGCCTACCTTTTAGGGAATGACAGGCGTGATTTACGTTTTTTTATATACAAAAAGGACAACTTGCTTAGACGTGGATATAAAATATCCCATTAACTAGTAACGTCAGGTTATATACGGGTTATAAAATATAACTTAGTGGGGATATAGAGCGTTCACTTCGCACAAACTAACGGTCGCTTGTAAACGTAAAATTCGAATGAGGTCAGTGTCAATAACTTTTCCCAACCCTTTCCCGTCAGTGCATCAAAAACCTGCTGTCGAAATTGCCTTTTTTTCATTTCGTCGTGTCCATGAAATCTGTGCAAAAATTTATACTACGGTTATGAATTCGCTTGTATTTTGTACGAGTATATCTTTTTGCGATGTACAGGATAAAATAATATCTGACGTACGAGTACTTTTAGGAATTGATATTCTAGTCGCGACCTGCAAACATCTGACCGGTCTTTCTGGGAACGTTGTCAATTACTGATCCAGGTCAAAATATGTTTTATTCGGATTCAAGGTACACACCACTAGGATGAAGGAACCGCAATCCAAGCCAAAGATCAATTGAAGTATTCTTTCGTAATGATCCTGGAACGTCTGCATTCTTTAACTTTTGCCGTGACTTTCAAATATCGCATAAAGTTTTGAGCCAGTAATCGACATTGAGTTCAGAAAAAAACCTAGCAGAATGTACTTTTTTTAGATGGATGGATCAGCCAATTAAAATCACCACTTTCATAAAACAACTAAAACTTGACTTAATACCTTTTCTCAAATAGTAAAATACAAATTTAAAGTTACACTAAGTTTTGTATAACAATCAATTTTGGACCTCTATGAACACAATATGTATAGCATATAATATGTATACACAATATAGTAAGCAAACAGGTGATTTATTATCCACGAAGGGTTTTATCTATTGAACGCCTACCTAATGAAATCTCTTACTCCTTTTATTTAGGGAATGCCAATAAAAGAAGTATTGTTATATTTTGTAATAGCCGAAGGGGTAAACAGAGTAGTGTAGTACACCCCAACGTTTTACTAGTTACGTTCGCGTCTCACCACGGGATGGACAGAAAGCTTATTTTTAAGAAATTCACGAAAGTTGCTTTTACAAAACAATATTATTAACTTAAAATAAAATGAAACAAAATAAGAGAAGTAGAAAATTCACACGACAACAAAAACGATTTCACTAAGCTAAGAAATTCTTTCACTTGTGAAATGTCGCACACTATCAAACGAAAGTCCGATTACTTCAAACTAAAATTTTCGTTGCAGCATTGTAATATGAAGTTTTAGTAAAATGTATTTTAAACTTCTATACTGTTTTACGATACGTGAGTCCCTACTTTGTATGCATAGGTCTACACTTAGCGACTACGTGGTCACAATCGAAGAGTAGTGCAGAAGTTGCTAAGTTTATCCAGAACTTTGCAGAATAGTAACGTATACGTGTTTCTGAAAACTAAAAAAACAATATTTTGTACGTAAATATGAAAACAATTTTTCACAACCAAAATTAATTTCAGAATCCCCATGACTGTTGTATTTTTTAAATACAAAGTACCTATGGTAAAATAAAACAGTAGAGACTGAAAACCAACCTTGAATTTCTGAATTTCGAATTCTGCACAAAAAATCACTCTAAGTTTCTCTAAAGGGTGTTTGACGTCACAGAATGTGTACCAACGTCTGTCTGCCAAAAGCCTTTAACTTAACGTGGTACACGTAACGTGGTCACAATAGGTAAAATTCAGTAGCGGTTTTGACACAACCTAAACGAAATTTTTCAGTTCACATGCAAAAAAAATAATTCCGCAAATTGTAGTTCTTTTACTAAAAATCGGATACTGAAAAATATTAATTCAAGGGAACTAAAATTTGAAACCAAAATGTACTCTTCAAATCCGTGCAAAAATTCACTTTGAGCCTAAATGAAAGCCATTTCACGATACCTGGGTTGCTGCTTTTGTATGCTAAAAGTGTTCTACTTAATGTCTACACGCTCACAATGGAAAAGTTGGATAATATTTTCGTAAGGTCATCTCGAAATATTTTAATGGCTACATAGAAGTCGTACAAAAAATATCAGATAAGGGACCTGATATACAAGTAATATATACTCACGTTTACATAATAGCTAAAATAAACAACTTTAGTGAGTGGGTAAAGAAAATCGTAAGCAGTGGACAGATAGACTTAACTGAAGCTAAATAACAAAATGAAAGGAAACGATATTCTTAAAATTTTATAAAATAACTGAGACGTTTAATAATATTGCGTAAGTTTTTGCAATTACAGAGATAAACAAATTGTACAGTGACGAGTCATGTAAGTTATTACTAAAGACAATTTATCAGAGATTAATAGGACGTAAAATACTGATTGTAATATAACTCCACAGCTAAAAAATGTTCTTCCAATATAATTTTCCTCGGAAGTATTTGCCAGTATAAATTACATCCTTACACCTGAATACCGAAAGCACAAAAAAGCCTCATGAGGAATAGCCATGGAATCGAAATTCGCACTGCCAAAATCAATCACCGCGATCTTTTCTCCCCGCTTTAATTGAAATAGCTTTGTGTGGAACTATTGCGGACTCCCAACTGGAATTTGAAGCAAAAATGACAGTTTTATAGCTACTTCAAATAGCGTTTTCTACATATCGATGTTATTATTTGACAGTCTCGTTGGTCGATTGGTTGCAAGCGCAATTGCCGATCGGGAGATCCTGGGTTCAAATCCTGGGTCTTGGTACTATTGGAGGTATCTAATTTAGTATTTCTACTAATGAGTCGGAGTCTAGATCGGTGCCAGCTATATGGCAATAGCCTCACCACCTATTCTATGGGATGTAAACGTAACTGGTGAAACGTGGGAGTGTACTACACTCCTCTGCTTGCCCCTTCGGGAATTATAGGTGTGATGTTACGTTAATTTATTAAAGCTGATCTAGGTTTCCCATGGAGATATTTCTTACATGTAATTTTCTATTCATATTATATAGCTCTTGATGCTTTTTGTCTTGATATTGCAATCAGGTCTCTTCTCGGAACTTGGAGAGACAGAATCGTACTCTGCTACGATAGTTCAATGCGGATTGGTCGGGATAGAGGTTAGGCAATTGCTCTGTCGGAAAATTAAGGTCGGCCTGTTACCAAGAAATTGACGGAACAAAGAAACAAATATTGCTGATATAATATGTATTCTCTATCTTCATATAATAAACCGGTGCGTTAAAGAAGAATATTTTTAACATCGAGATAGTTATAGGGCTTCGGATGCGAAATTTATGAGAATAATTTTGATATAGCACAACAGGCATTTTCATCGGCAAGCAAATGGGCTTCCATTAAAAAAAAGCTTCTTTATTATTGTGTTGAGCTTCAAAAAAATTCGAAATACATTACTAAACTTGTGAATGTATATGAAATAATACCAAATTTTGCATTTAAAAATTGTTTCTGCGATATGTAAAAAGTTGCACAGTCAGTATGTTACAGTAGTTATAATAACACAAAGGTCCGAAGGTTTGCTTGGTATATTTTGACCTGTCCGTGAAACAGAAATTCCAATAATGCCGTATACTAAGTAATTAGTCTTAAGTATTAAGTCTGTAATTATCTAATAGCAGTTAATACTAATGTATCGACAAGTCGCTGTCAAAGGCGATAGAGATATAGGCCTTCCATTTATCCAATAACAATGGTGTTATTTCTTACGACAATGCAAAAATTCAGTTAGCTGAAGAATAAGATCATGAAGCTAGCTTTATACACATCAAGGGCCACGTAATTGGCTGAAGTTGAGTTGAAGTATATATTTCTTTAAATAAACTGTTAATTGATTGGTTGATTATTTTAGGGTGAAAATTGCATACCTATACACTTCGGAAAATAAAAAAGGTGAAATTTTGTTATGTTTAAATTTTTCATAATCCTATTTCTTGACAAGAGAAAATTTCCAATCTGTCATTTTCAACGAAATCGTTTAGCCGTGACTGACAACCCGTTACAAACATTTCCACTTTGAACAAATATTTGCTTAACAGTAATAGATTTGGTTTAGATTAAAAGACAAGTGAAATGAGTGAGAACAATCCCCAACTGCTTCATACTACCCACAAATGAAATTTGTTCAAATAACAACCGATAACGTACAATATTGTAAAGTTGGGAATTTGTTGCACCTGTATACCTGCAATTTTGCAGATCCTAATCCGCATTTTCTATCCTGATTCAGTCGCATTTGCGTTACTTATATCGTGTACCACTGTGTACATTGTTCCAGTTTGATGCTTTTTCTTATATTAATTGCACTTACCGTTAGGAATTTATAATTGACAAACAAAATGGACGCCGTTCCATTATAATGGGCGAAGAGTAAGAGTGAAATTGCTGTCAATACAATTTTTTTAATAACCGTTTTTAAACGAACTATGAAACTATTTAACTTTCAGTCAAAGCCTTTGTAGGATATAATGATAATGTGCATGCACGAAATTGTGAAGTTGGAAAATGCCTGGACCACGTTAAGCGAGGCCACCCACCAAAGTTATATGATATTTTGTAAAAGTTTTATGAGTCCGCACGAAACTCCGATTTATTTGACCCAACTATGTCATGCGGTTTTAATATAATTTTATCAAAATTCTTCAGTGTGGTTTAGGTCGGTGTTGTTTGAATGTACAGGTTTAACGGTGTAGTGGCTTGGACTTGTGTTTTATAGGTCAAACATTCAGTTGGTGTAATGTCTTGTGTTACGAAAGAAGTAAAATCAGTTCAGTCCATTAACGTTTATATCCGACCTGTACAGAAGTAGGTCGTTTTTTATTTACCCCGGGTAATTCCTTAGATACTACGCTCGGAAAAGGGCGGATACAGTCGGACTCGAGGCAAAGGATGACTTTACTTTCCACCGGACCCTCTTGGGTCTGATACGTGACAGTATTATGCAGTACTGATGTCCTGCCGGAAGACACGCCCAAATGTTTTACTATCCTTAAACTAATCTATATCTGACCCTAAACAAGACTGTATTATCGTGAGCTGGATTAGATGTTGTAGCGCACAAGCTAAGTTGGGTAAATGTTCTAGATATTTCGTCAATTTTTAATTGTGGATATCTACATACCACTATTATTTAAAAAAGTTGTTCCCTGAAGTTGATATCTTCGTATCTCTTAAGCAGTTGAAGATCCTGCAATTAATTTACACCGAGACAATTATCCTCTTCAATTCCCATTCAAAGGCTTATCAAAGGCACAAGTTTTAGTCGCTTTACCTTAGTAGAGTGGAGTCATCTTTGATACTCCAACTATTAAAATAAATTGATTTTAATATGACTCGATGAAAACCATTAAGACCTTTATAGACAAGTACGTACTTATTGCTTTATAATCGAACTATAGATATTATACACCTTCGCATCGAAATACAAGTAGTTTCTTAATAATAATTAATCTTGTGTTAAGTTTGTTAACATTAACAATAATTTAATTAACTGTTTGTTGGAAATCTAGTGTACATAAATTATACCCTCACCTATTTTGTCTCTGCGTGCGCCAGTGGTTTCAAGAATATAAGAATCAAAGTGCGGGGTCATACCTAGTTGTGATGCTTTAAAAAATATGTCCTCTACAGGGACGATGTTCAATCGAGCGAAAAAATTACACTTGACTACCATTGTAGTTACATGAAACGTTCCACACTCAACTATACCGGAGTTAATGGACCTAACACTCACTGAGACCTAATAATAAGTAAGTTCATGTTAATTTTTTGATCTTTTTGACTTTGCACGAAGAATATGGCAATGTATCTTATTGTGTTGAGCATGGTGATATTTTTTCCACTCCTTTTTTTGTAATGGTATATGAATAATATTTTTAATAAACTCGAAGCGCAAAATGTAGAAAAACTGTCATGTTGATGATGATGATGATGATGATAATGATGATGATTGTACCGTACTATTAGTAACAATATATTAAATGGACTTTGACTATAGTAAGTCATATTTTTATTTGAATTAAACTCTCTTAATGTTTATATTTTTGAATTCGGTCTGGTTTGGCTGGAATGGAGCCAAAAGTATTTTTTCTGTGACCAGTACTTTGATAAATAAAGGCAGAGGAGTAGACAGATAAATAGATGGAAATTGTTAACACATAATTGAAGGTAAGTGGTTTAGCATATAGTATTCCAGGTTTCTAATCGAGGACTATTTTCACTAGTTGCAGGTCAGATGTCCGGGGGAATATCAGCTGATATTTTTAATTTAGCAAGCAAACTACAGTCTACATGTGTCAAAATGTTGTGTAGTTAGGAGGAAACGTAACAAATTGTTGTCATACCACGAAAACTAATCTCGGCGTAGCGCATCTGTTATCACTTCAAATAGTACCATAGGACTTGTCCGTGCTAGTTGCGGAATTAACTTCCCAGGAACATTGAAAATATTCCGGAAATATGGAGCGAAGCGATTTCAAACTCAAAAAGTCTCCTCTGGTGTACCTAATCTATAATCATGATTTATTAGATACATTGGACGAGGTTGAGAGTACGCACTTTATAGAAACACGAGATGGAGAAACTGCTGTTCTGCGCTATTAATGAGATGGTGTTTTATAGACTAATAATTCTAGAGCTTTTAAGAGTTCAATCTTTATCTTATATGGTATATGTTCATAACAATATTTTTGTTACTCAACGGTTATAAGTACAATCTGTAAAGGGTTTCAAAATCCAAAAAGGGACTTAGTTTTCTTAACTCTTATATCATAGCAGATGACAAATTTTAAAATAAATGTAGTAACAAAACACAACATTTCAAAATGTGTAACCAAAATTCAGTTGTCAACGCAGATTCACATTGAACTCGTATTGACATCCCTCTCCTGGGAATCCAATGCATCGTATTATTCAGTATAACGAGGAAATGGTTGGAAGATACGTAGATACATACGAGTATGTAGGACTAGGGGTATTATGCAACAAATAGATAAAATTGCGACGATATGCATACCATGTGTAACATCACGTTTGTAATCCCTGAAGAGGTAAACAGAGGAGTGTAGTACACTACCACGTTTCACCAGTTACGTTTAACTCCCATGGAATAAATAGTGAGCAGATAAATTGTCGTGTTTTATTGTGCAGTGTTTAGAACAATCGACGACGAGAAATCACGACTGTATTTCCCCGTAGGAATAGGCAGAGGAGTGTACCAGGTCTTACCAAATAACTGAAATCAAATTCAGACTCCGCGCTGCTACTGGAAATTTCAATTGGGAAAATCTCTCATCACTAATTACATCAGCGCTTGTTATAAAAGTAGCCAGCAATATGTAGATGTTAATAGATAAAAGAACAAAATCATCTACACTTTACGCCGGTAAACTAGTTTTACAAAGCGTTACAAACGCTCAAAGTATATTTTCAAACAAAATTGGCTGGAACGCTCGACAAGACCTATTACCTCAAATCCTCAGAGTGAATTCTAGCAAAGGGATTGAAACGCACAGAAGTTTTCCGATAAACGAAGTGTCAGAACGGACCGCCATTTCCTCCCGCGGATTAGTTCTGTTGCTCCGTGCTTCGCTTCTGAATTGAAAATGGCGTTAACACTATCAGTTCACATCAATAGCGAACAATTAGATATATTTATCATGAAGAACCCGCCAGTGCCAACCCGCACTTGGCCAGCGTGGTGGACTATGGCCTTAACCCTCTCAATACGAGAGGAGACCCATATTCCAACAGTGGAATTATAATGGGTCGATTATTATTAAGTGTTTCATTTATATTTCAGATCAAGAAAAGATCAGTTTAATTGAATTAGCTCACCATGCTACTTGAACTACTCTGCAAGTGTAACATCTGCCGTTTTGCAGCAGAAATAAATATAGCAGCAATCGAACTCCGGACGTAGGATCGAATTTCCGAGTCGTTTTCGGATTATCGTAATAAATTGAACGAAAATACAGCTAAGTAATGCAATCAATTTAACGCGATAAAAGCTGACCCAATTAGCGGATATTGTCGCAACGGGACAGCTGTAATTGCTGCTGACACGAACTACTGACGAAGAAAACGAAATGTTCTCATATTTTCATATTTAGCTAATATTTTCTTGGAAGCGTTTGTCAGTCCGTCGCCGGCTGTGCGCATATGTGCGAAGGTAAGCATCCAAGCTCAGTCAAATTCGTCGTAAAAAGCGGAACTGTATATGTTAGAGGTGATAAGGTTAAAATAGTTGAAATCTAGTGAAGATTTATTATTTTTACTATTTCCTGTATCTGTCCTGCGATACGCCAGGTACCTAAGGGCCCTACTTTCTACACTGAAGATTCCAAAAGTCTCGTCCCGGTGATTATGCCTCCATCCTTTGAACTGGGGCACGGTAGTACACCTATCTACTTGGCATCGCTTCAAGAACTCCACTGTCACAAATTATGTCTTAAAATGTGGTGAAATATCGAGGGTTGAGAAACTCGTTCATAGATTCTATAGACAAAGACTTCGCTGTCACGCTATGTGAACAATTAGGATTGATTTATGTAGAGTAACATACGTTACATAGAAGAAGTGAAGAAAATAATGAAGGGAGCAGAGTGCCCGGAATCAGGTGAAGTGGCGCTGATTAGGAGAGACTTATGTCTTTAAACAGTGGACTTCAAAGACGGAAGAACGGAATATTAGTACAATGAGTCGTACAAGTGTAACTCGGATCATTGGATCGGATCACGACCGAGAATGGACATTTGAAGCACCCGAGAGAATATAAACGTTGGTCTGAGATCGAGTTAGTCGATACGGCCTATATTATAGAAATTAGATCTCTCGACCTCAGAAATTTTTTTTTAATTCGGAATGAATAAAACTTTATGTGACCAATATGAACTTTACCATTTGTGTTGTGGAAATATTTCCCAGAAGTTTTTTTTTAATACAAACCAACCTATTTTTCCAATTAGGCTACAATGGCTATCAACATTTTCACCGCTGGACATGGTTGTATCCGGTGACTGCAAGTGGCCTGAAACGAATTCTTGACTGACTTGATTCCACATCTTGATGCACCCTTTGATAGAGCATGGTAACACACATAAATATTGTCTACTAGCGGACAATCATACAAGAATTGACCGCAGCGTTGTTTAACTTTGCATATGGTGTGTGATAGATTTAGCGATACAGTTATTTGTTAGCTCTTTCGATACAGACATGGTTTATTTATTCTTAATTGAACATCATTACAAACAATATAAACGGCGAACTTAATGCCTTGTGACATTCTTCACCAGTTAACCCTGGTTGTCTCTGAACCGAATGGTCTGAATTGACACAAAATTTTTATGTATTATATCTGTATTGGCTAGTATTACACAAAACTATGTCAAGCCCACATATGATACAAGGTAAGCGATTTCGAAGTCCTAGTATCACAAGAGCGCGCGCGGCCGCCAGATGGCGCGCAGACAGCGCGGCGGCTGTTTTATGGCACGTCCACCCATATCATTGTTTCGTCCTATATGTAGGTTACATTTCCCAAAACGTGCAGTACTCATTACGCCTCGTAATAAAATATTCGGGACACCGACAATGTCGGGAACATGTATTCCTTTTACATTACCTAAGAAAAAACCTTGCCATTACATAAATACAAGTCGATATCAGTGACATTATTATACTCAACAAATGTAACCTGCTAGCACCTGTTTTTTGTACATTTTCTTTTATTTTCATACTAATCTCACAAAAATGTAGTCCGAGTTGTTTATAAAGTAACTTGAACTGGAAAGGGTCACCTTTCGTAGTGCTAAACAATATTTCCAACCCAACCATAAGATCACACGACTGATTTACAAGTAGTAGGCTTGCAGAACACGTTAGCACCCGCTGGCAGCCGGCGCTCAGACAGCCCGCCACCCAAACGTTTTATAGCACGTCCACGTATATTATCGCTCTCCTACCGCACGTTTCTTACGGAACACATGGCCTTCACGCTTTGTAATAAAACCGTACCTCTCAATAATCGAAACAGTGTAAATTCTGTGCTTATGTTTATGTCAGATATAAACCGTGCCAAGAAACCGACGCGCAACACATGACGCAACCTCGCCGCTTGGATTTCATTCCTGGATATATCTTATTTTATACATTTACCTATTCCTAAGTAGATTTGGATTTTAAGTTAAAAGTACCATTAGGAAAACTACGAAATTGTGGTTTACTCGAGCATTAAGTGAAGTCATCAAATTGACACATTAGTATTTGAAAGGAATGATGACATATAACAAATTATTGATACTATATGTGTATTAAGTATGATTATCGCGTAGTAAATTGTCCTCGGAGGCGCAGTCCGAGGTCGTGTAACAGCTCTACACAGCAGGCTTACATAAGTCGTGAGCGCATCGCCAGATGCCGCACAGACAGCCGGGCGTCCGAGCGTTTTATGACACGTCCGTCCACCTACGTTATTGTGTCGTCCTAACCCACGTCTTCACAACACATTGCCTTTACGCCCAGTAATAAAACCGTGGGGCCTCGGCAATCGAACTAACGTAATCTTTGTACTTATTTTTATTTCTGGGAAGAAATTCGAGCCAAGAAATTCACACGCAATTCCAGCCATAACATATCTTATGTATTACACATTGAGACGTTTTATGCCAGAGCATCCGTTGTGTTTAAATGTTTTACATTCGTTCTGAATGTAATATATGCTTATAAACGGCTGTGACGAGGTAATAAAATAATGACAATAATTAAGTTATTTACATTCACCGGCTCACAAATTTGCAATCAATGAAGCTTCCTTCCCATTCGTACTCTGACAAAGGTGTACCTACTTACACCGAAGCGATGTGATTTAAGCGACGTTATTAATGAAGTTTTTATAGATTTTATATACATACGTAGAACCTAAAATAAATAAGTTTAGCAATACACAATCAGAGAGTTAATAAAATTTTTACCTTATATTATTGTTTTGCGGGAGAGAAAGAAAGCATCCGCTGCTGAATATTTCTACCCAAACAAACGTGACGTGATTCTTTCACATCTCTTTCTTCAAACTCGTACGCCGGTCTCGGAAACTTTTGTCTGCCCCATCTGCCAGTATCTGGCTCACTTGCTCAAGACAGATGAGACTTGGTGTTGGAATATAATGACCTGATGATCCTGTGACCATGACGCTACTACAAGCAACAACCACATATAAAGTACAGCTGAAGACATGAGATGATAGCGTTGTTACTTATTAATTTTACAGAAATAGCCTAAAAAATTGTTGTCAACAAAATATGAAACAAAATCTTAAAAAAATTAAGGTTTAAAAAAGAGGATTCGTTGTCAATAGCTGCCTCATTGTTTAACTAGTTGCAATTGTGACTGCCGATCGGAAGGTCCTGGGTTTAAGCCCCGGGGCCGGGTACTGTTGGATTTTTCTAATTTAGAATTTCGAATAGTGTCTCGGTGTCTGGATTCGTGCCCGGTGTATCTCAATAGGCTCACCACCTTTTCCATGGGACGTAAA
>DWEC01001805.1:0-12677 GCA_018245735.1 Microceris miodesmiata | reverse complement strand
GTTTTCTAATTTGAAATTCCTAGTAGCACAGTCGGAAAGTGTGCCCGATGTATGGCAAACCCTCAAGCTCACCCTCTATTCAATGACATAACTGTGAAAAGTGGGAATACTACTCTCTTAGGTCATCTCCTACGCGGAATTGCCTGACCGCAGACGGGTAGTAGCGTAGGCGGAACAAAATGTATAAGAGAGTATGATTTGTTATCCCCTACTCGGATGTTCAGCGTGGGGATTATGTTCAAAAATCCCTTTGGAGGGACGTATGTCTAACAGCGAACTGATATAAGGCTGACGATGGAAGCGTGGTGCGGCTTCATGTTCTTTAACACAAAATTTGACCCGTCTTGTTGTCTTTCTATTTTGCGCATGCTAAGCTTATATTTTAAAGGGTCTACTTAAAATCGCATTGACAAAAATTGTTAAATTTTGAAAACGTGACCTCTATGAGAAAATGCTTGTAGAAGCCATGAATGAAGAAAAAGAAGAGGTTTTTAAACAAATAGTAGACCGTGCAAGCCGATCACAAAACAACACTAATCTATCAATACCATAACACAAAGAATCGTTATACGTCACTAACTATCTAGTCCAACGCGGCCGCTCGAGAATTGTTCCAACTTGCTCCTCGGACCATGCCAATTCATTATCAGACTTCCAAGCGTAACATGGATATCGTTGTGAACTCACGCAAGTCAATTGCAATCTTATTACCAACAGATAAAGTTGAATTTAGAATGCAATTCGAAAACCGATAAGACAAACTGGAAACCGACATCGAATGATTACTAGTCTCGCTAGCTCAGAACTGTTAAGACGTATACATATGTGCTTGTAGTCAAAAGTCGATTGTATGCTGGATGCAATAAGGCGTATTATCGTATATTTGTGACCACAGTCAGTTGTTTTTCAAACGTGGCTCGTGAAGCAATGAGAGAGGGCGTGCGATAAATAACCGCCTTTGAGTCTTTTGAGCCGTCACCGCTGCTATTAAAATATATTCCGAGATTGCATGTGTTTTTTGCGGCGGGACTTGGCCCGATTCCCGGTGAGCGAGTTTTTTTCTTTAAGACGTTTCTGGGAAAATATTCGGCTATTTCTGGAGGGCTTAAGAAGTTATGTTGAAAATTCCTTTAGTACATACAAAATATGTTTGTGTACAGCGAGATACGGAAAAATTAATGTCACTTTGCAATAAGATCTACCCGCTGCCTCAAGGTATTTTCTAATTGTCATCAATCCTTGATGCTGAGATAAACAATGGAGTTGTAGCAAGCGTGTCTAATAATAATAATACTTCAATGTCATCCGCAGTAGCAAGTGTAGTGCCTAAGGAATCCGCGCGTCCACGCTCTTGGTACAACTAGCGCCATCTGTTGCCAGGGCTCAGTACACCCCGACCTCGTGGTCTACATTCCTTTCCGCAATCATTAAAGCCGCTATGCTCTAAAACTGCCAGCAACTCGGTTCGCCTTGAAATATAGATGAATCTCGCAAATCATCGCATTTTAAAAGTTTAATCTTGATTAGTAGGTAATATGAAGATGTATAATACAATTATGAAACTCTTAAAAATTTATTATAAGTTTACGAAATTGGCGCGCATGTAGGAAGACATTGATGAATGTAGAAGCTGCACGGGGGCCGATACGGATAAAAATGTCTTGCACTCTGCCTATCCCGTAAGGGACTTGGCGTGATGATGATAACACAATAACAAAAATATAATAAGTCGAAAAAACAATTGTTAACTAAATTTTTTATAGAACAGTGCACTATGCAGACCATTTTTAAAATCTATCAAGAGTTTATTAGTTTATTATTTCTGTTTGATCACAAAGCAATCTTATGCGAACCAATCCGTTAAATGTATTTCTTGAGTCGTAATACTTTGAATTTGTTTTTAATTTACTTAATTTGTAAGTTAGCGAAGTTTCAGCGACTCAAAAGCGTATGTCTTTCCAACCATTTTAGGGTTTAAATAGAGAACTCTGAATTGTACGACTAGGTTTATTTAATATACCTATGGATCTCTCGATAGAAACAATGCATTGTCATGTTTAAGAGGATTTTTTTTTTATTTTTCATTCACCTACTTTTATGAGAATCACGGCCATTCGATTTTGTTATAGCGGTTTATATGAAACACATAGATTTCATCGATATAATTCCTTTAATCTCCAAATAAAATGACTCTATACGTCCTACAGACAAAACCACCGATTAAATTATATACTGACTTATGTTGTTTCGTTCGATTATCGAATCCGAAAAACCATCAACTAATTGTTATGTTATCAGGTATAACAGAGCGTACCAACAATTATAAAATTATTGTTATTTAAGGGTACTTTCGAACTATACCACTTTCGAAATTTTCCAATACCCTTTCAGCATCATACCGAACAATACAAAACGCGAACCGCACGTATTCAGTAATAACAACCAATCGAATATATTCTCTTTGTCTTTTAATGTTGAGAGTGCCCACAATAATCATTATTTCTACCTACTAGTACCTACTTTTGAACTTTTCCACTTTCCTGTATTCTCTTTCAGGATCATAACGAACAATCCAAAAATGAGGATCGCGCGTAACAATCATCCAAATCCTGAATTATGGTCCTGAGTTACTACTAAATACTAATTACACCCATACCGACAGTTCTAACCGACCTAATGATACCAACAGTTTCTACGTTTTCAGTTCTGTCGCCAGTTTGAGTCTTTATTAATTTAATGAGAAACTCTTACTCACTGGTGTCTAACACTAACACTCCTATTTTGACAACCCTGTTCGAAATCCATAGCATTTGAATTTGGACGGCAACTGCCACTAGTGAGTGCGGCCTGTTAGTTTGCTGCCTGTTGATTTAACAGAGTTTCAATATTCATGTAATTATTATCACAAATCCGTAAAACTTAACAGGGTAAAATTTAGATTAATATTAACCACGTACGTCTAAGTTTATCCATTTAAATCTTTTGCCAACATGAGATACGTACATTCAATACCTTCCGTTCCCTTTTTTCTATGCGATAATGAATCATTTCATCAGTCGCAGCGATCACCATAATATCCATGGCTGAATAAAAATTTGAAATAGTGAAATGTGTTATGTGCCTACAATAGTGACACGACAAACAACGAATAATTGCAAGTAAGGTGACATAGGCTGTATACTTTAAACAAATTTACGGTTCCTGCAAGAATCAATTTCAGAACATTCCTGAATGGATTTCGTTACATATTGTTAAAGAGATAACTTGAACCTTACAATGTGCCTTATATATTTTATTGAATAAATCCCTAAAAAGTGCAACAAGAAAAAAAAATGAATGCTATAAGAGCCCTTATAAGGTTTCATACAGTTCCAGTGCAATGTTGAACTAACGATTTATTCAGATTCTAGTCTCCGTATATGAGACTCTGCCCTTGAAATCCTGATAGGAACCTTGGATTTTATAATGTTACATCCGTTTTCAACATGACATGAATTATCACATGCTATAGCGGTGAAGGAAAACATCGTAAAGGATCCAACTTGCCTTAGAATTCTTTCTATTGCTTTCTGTGAGACGTAAACTGAATAGTAGGTACTTGGGCGCGTTTTATACCATGCTAAGACGTGGCGTGTGACCAATCGTGAGAAGATAAAGTTTAATAATAATTATCCTGACAGTTGTAGAGACCGGACCTGATCTGATCCAGTAAAGATGTACTCAGTATTTTAATGATTAATGCGTTTAATTCATCATTATCTCAATCGTTATGTATTCCTGTTCGTAGTGTGATGATACGTTATTTGTCAACTCGACACAATCCTCATACCGATTTATCTCCTACGTAACCGGGTTGTAAGTATTTCATGAATAAAACAAATTACAGCCATCCTTAGAGAATCAACCCTCTCTGAAAAATGGTTCCGTCGTTCCGGTGGGGCGGAAGGGTACCCCTATGATATAGGATCTTCTAAATTACGCTGAAAAACGACACACTGTAATAGGTCCTTTTCTCTTCGTTCAGACTTTATCGATTGAGACCTAATAGACACTTTCTAACATCCTTGTAATTTGATATAGTAACAATTGTTGGGACTCTTTAACAATTTGTACAAATGTTAAAGCAAACGTATTTATTTATATTTATTGTCATGGTGAGGGTATTTCGAATGGTTTATCAGAGTAGTACTTTATATAGGTCAATACCTATTACCTAAGTATCATTAGCTTTTGTTCACAGTTTTTCATTGTAATAGCATGCGAACTTCATTTTTCATGTGAACTTTTATGTAGCGATGTTTGTAAAGCAAATATTAATGTAGTAATAAATAATTGAAATAACATAAAGCGACATGGTATCGACGTGTCTCGGACGAAGTACTGTTCTTTAGTTCTTATAAAATAATTCATATGAATTATTGATCCGGTAATATTCTGTTGTAAATGTTTCGAACAGTTAGTGATTCGCTGACAAGTCAGTGAGCAGGAAAATATATCATCACATTAAGTTCCCTTCACCCTCGTGGTGCTGGTTGTATTATTATTGTATGGTATAGTTGGTTGTATTATTATTGTATGTTAAATTATTGTATGGTATAGTCTTGTACTGTGTATCAGAACGCTCATAATTTTACCTACATTAATTTATCTCAGCATTTAGTATATTTTCCTCTGTTAATAAGATATCCCATAGTAAACATAATAATAGTATATTCACCCCGATAAGTTGCTTACTGTCATAACTGTTGTTAAAATGTCTATAATGTTTTATTTCATGGATAATGTTTGTCTTCAACCGGCCTTAGTATCTTGCCACGGAAACACAAGTACCAGCGCTAAAATGAATATTAGATCTTGACCGTCTAATCATGCTATCATGAATGGAAATCTCGCTAACATTTTCAACTATGAAACATACTAACAAAATATACAGATAGAGAAACAAAAACTTTAAAAACCATTTTTGGGATGGCTATGCTCGACGTGATACTATTAAAAATGAACACATACCGATTTTCCCATTTTACTATTTTAACATACATTCATCATAAGTAATCAATTATGAACCATTGTAAATAACAGTCTAATGTTTATTAATAAAACTTTTGACATGTTACATCAGTGATATTACTTTGAACATGTAACCTCAGTAATATCAAAACTGCTGCAGTAAACCCTTTCTGTACGTTCCGAGCTCCATCCGGCGGCTGCGCGGCGCTAAATCACGACCGAACGACATTTTTTCCGGTCCTCACCCTCCGTCGAGAGCTGTCTCGAGAGATAGCAGTGCGTTGCGTACCGTTAGCAAAAAAAGCAAAAAAAAAAATTGAGAAGAAATAGTTGGAATATCACTTTTAATATAACATCTGAAATAATAAAGAGAATTGAAAAACGGCTAAAATATTTTTATGGCTTATTTATTAAATTTAGAGAAATTATTTTCCTCTTTCTATGTAATTAATTATACAGCCTAATAATAATATAGGAAGTAAAGTATACAAGCAAATTTGTATACATCAAAATAATTAGTTTCTAAAGCAATTAATAAAGTTTATGTAGAGCTGTCCGATCTACACAATTTAGTAGAAATATTAATGAGGTACATCTATGCTTGCGTGAGTACCCGCTTACATAGAAATGTAATCTCTCGGCAATATGACTTAAAAATAATATTATTTAATAAAATGTATATGCTGTCGGTGCGCTGGGCGGAGCGTCAGCCTCATTATTTAGATATTAATCCTCTCCCTTGCCCTTTCAGCCGTCACTCGCTGGCTCTTTATAATAATTAATATACGACTGATGTTTCGGCGTCGGGCTTCGAATACATCTCGGTAAAAAGTTAAACAAGAACAGACGATGATAGCACCTCAACACGGGGTCTTGCTTCATGGCGAGGAAATTGAAGAAACATTGATACTTGATTTGCAGTAGAACTAACAGATACTACGGTCCTTACTTTACATAATATTAAGTCGAGTGTCTTTTCTCTTTTCAACAGACGAATTGGAAACAAAATATTGAATAGGTGTTTTTATACGTGGGAAATACCTTATGGATATCCCGTCCTCGTGGGGGAGCAAGAATAATATATGCAGTTTTGCATAAGTTGAACCCCCGCGATACATTCTTGCATGCGTCCGGTATCCCAACAACTGAGCAGCTAAATTAAAGTTTCTCTTCGCAATGTTTGGTACTAGCTCACGAAAATCTTCTCAAAGGGTCCGATACCATACTAAGCTGTTGAGGTATGAAGATGCCTACATATTATTAAAAATACATATCAACAGCTTTGCAGGCTTATTTTCTAATATCCGTTGAATATAAATCTTTATGTAACATTCGCTAACATTGAGTTTGTTGATATTTCAAAGCGATCCACAATGAAAGCGGGGTGACCGGCACGCGCCATCAATTATACCATAAGTTCTGCTGATACAACTGTGAACAATGGCTTGTACGCCTCATAAAACCATAATGAAATAGAACACACACAAAACTAAACGCATTATTGCCTCAATCAAAAGTTTGCAAACACACGTATATACTGGCGAGCCTATTTCTCGCTAAACACCAAGATTTTTTTGTGGAATACGCTCTTCAAAATTTGTTTTTTGAAATAGTTTGCTATTTATCATATATTTTTAAAACAAAGATTACGAAATATTTTTCTCATTTGTTATAGTATTTAAAAAATTCTAATAAGTTTCATAAAATAGTTTTCAAGTATTTCATCATGAACATAATAGAAAACTATTTAATGAACAGAAACTAATTATTCTAATTACACCGTCTACAAGTTCTCATTTATAATTTATTTACAACGCACATAATTACAAAGCAGTTGATCTGGAATATCCACAGTAATATTGCGTTAAATTGAACGCTGTTAAAACGGTAACCGTATCGTACACGCACAATAACGCATTCCGGCGGAATTGGACGCGTTATTGGAACACAACGCCGCGGTTATTGAATGCAGGCAATGTGACGTGCAACTACCATAAGAAACGTCAGATCTATAAGGGTAGTAATCTTTGCTCTCTACCTACCCCATAACGGACGTAGCGTGATAATGTAATAATAATAACATCCGGTAATATTATAAATTTCACTTCAGCGGTGATGAGCCTTTAAATTGGAATTTAATTAACACCGTCTTTCAAATTAACTAACACGCTTAATGAAATAGTGGAACTTAGTTCTGATATATTTGGTAAACTTGTTTAATCATCATCATGTAAACTTTGGGCTTCACGCTCTTACTCTGTGAGGAGACTCGTGTTTGAATGAAATGATAAAAGTTTCGGGAAAATATGAGAGGAGTAGGCAAATTAATATACTGAAGAAAATCATATGTTAGTACTCAGTACTGCCTATTATACTGTTATTTGAACATTATGTACCGACTTGTGATATATGTAGAAAAACTCATACTTTTTAATTTCTGTAGGTACATATATGTATGTATATGTACGAGTATTTCTTTGAACACGTTATTGAGCTATTTGTTCCTTACGTAATGTGTTTTTCTTTGGTTCTTTCTATCACACGAAACTAATGATAATATTAATGTAGCAAGTAATATTTGCACTCTGTGATAAAGTTGATAAAGTCCTTTGCTCGTTGTTTTTCGAGTTTCTATTAGAATGGCAAATGTAATTTAGTGCCATCTGTTGTGCAAATTTAAACTACTGTCGTTGCGTGAGTGTTGCAGTCTGCTATAACAGCCACGTTAAGAATACTATGGGTAGGATTCAACACGACTATTCGAATAGTTAAAAAACACGTGAAATTAAAATATTGGCAAGTCGAAACTATAAAATATTGATTTCTCTAATACAAACTTTTCATCGCCATTTTTAGAGCAATTACAGAGACACCAATCATTTTCTCGTACTTAAATCAAATTTTCCCAAGATATATCTCTACCGTGTGAGAATACCCTGTATGTAAATGTAACATATAATAAATGTTATAACTAGCATAACACCAACTTCTTATTTGGAGTTCTAATTTGGTGCCATTATTTGGTGCCATTATTTGGTGCCAAAATGTTATAAGTCATGATGTCGTCACTTAATGATTTTCTATATTAGAAAATAATAAATACAAGTTTGCTGATTATAACAATATCTATTATTTCATAACATTGACATTTTAAGTTATTTATTCAGATTGGTTTTAATTAGTGTATCGTTTTGCTATGGAACCTATGCGGCTATTAAACTGGGTTTTATATTTTACCGAAGCAATTGTAAGAGAAGAGCTAGATTAAATAATTTCCAATTCTAAGCAAGTAGGCCGTTGGTTGTGAATGCTGGAAGGTGTGGTACGACTCTTCTGAAATCGTCAACGGTGCAGCAGAAGCTATAGCCGATATCGATACGGTCAGGCTGCCATCTCAACCAGTTGAAGGCACTGTTGTTTCTGCATCTGTCAGTGCAGAACTGCAAGGCGCGCGCCTCGGCCGCGGTGTAGTACGGATTGTTGATGCTGATGAATGCAGTGCCGAGACGGCGGTTTGCGTCATAGGCCACCTGTGAAAAATATTTATTTTTAATATCCGAGCTCATTATATATGTATATTGTGTGTTATCGTATCTGCTAATTATATTATACTACTCCACTGCATTCCTGCGTGTAAGCAATCATAAAATCGACAAATGACTGTTTGTTATTAAAAATAGATTTAAAATTATGTCATTTTTGAGCAATTAGTTTGATTAGCTCCTTCAAAAACGTTTTTTTAAACAAGAAACCCTCTTTTGCGCTCTCGCACCTTATGAATTTTTCGCGCAACAGTACTTCCGTTATGAAAACTTAAGTAGGCTCAAAAATTCATGATAAAAGTCGCCTCTACGTTCAAAATGTCTCTATATAAAATTTCATCAAAGTCGGTTCAGTAATTTCGTCTTGAAAATATAGACTTTTTTCTTCTATGTATTTTTTTCATTATATGAATGTCGGCCAGGATGTATAATAAAGTCCCAGATAAAACTCTATCCTTGCCTTTTTAAAGATAAAAAATCATTTAAGCAAATCCTACGCAGAAATCCTATTAAGAAATCAAGTACTATTTAAGAATTAGAAAGACACGTAGTTGAATAAAATTGTTTACCAGACTATAACTATAGTCCATGTTATAATCATGTCGACTG
Organism: Microceris miodesmiata; assembly: GCA_018245735.1. NCBI lineage: Eukaryota > Metazoa > Arthropoda > Insecta > Lepidoptera > Hesperiidae > Microceris > Microceris miodesmiata. The sequence continues at coordinate 3,516 of DWEC01001805.1, read as the reverse complement.
TTTCCTTGGTCAAGTGTTTGCAAGTATCACTGCTAAACGAGAGGTGATGGTTTCAATGTTCGCGGCGGCTAATAGCGGGTTTATCTAGGTGAAATTACTAGTAGTTGTTAGGAGTCTGAGATTGTGATCAGTGTACAACAATAGGCGATACGAGTATAACCGGTGAAACGTGGGCATGAACTACACTCCCTTGCCTACCCATGAAGAAAAATACACGTTTCTTTTTTTTTGTCACGCTGCCACGCTGGCCAAGTGCGGGTTGGCAGACTTCACACACCTTAGAAATTTTTTTTTTTATCAATTCTAAGGCGTGCAGGTTTCCTCACGATGTTTTCCTTCACCGTTAGCAAGTGAAATTTTAAATTTTAAACGCACTTTTGTAAAGAGGTGTGCGCCATGGGTTTGAACCCGGCACCCACAGAGTGAGGGGCTGAATTACATTGAATTTCTAAGTCGACAGCAACAGACTAATATTAGGACATTCACAAAACTGTTACGTATACTCATTTTTCTTTTATTCTAATTTTAAGAATTTGCTGGTAGTTTTTTTCAGTCTGATTTGATCTGTCAATCACAGTCTGAGGGTCACACAAAGTCGATGAATATATGTAACTACTCGTATAATGTATGACGTTTTTTTCGTACATCTTATAATGAATATACGTACCTTGTAGAAGTACAGAGGGACGGGAAGCTGGTTGGTGTTACCGCTGCGGTTTAGGAAAATGTCCACGAGACGACCGCTACCGTCGCGAAGCTGGGTCACTCTGAAGGTTCCGGTGTAGATCGTGCAGTGGTAGCCAGCTTGACCGATGCGAGCACGGAGGTTCTGGAATAGTTAATCAGTTGGCATTTCACGACAAATAGTTTATCGAACTTTGTTTTACGAGTATTTGATATGCAAAAAGAGAAAGTCTGTAATAATATTTTGTCAATATTTGGTACTCGTACATATGGTGTTTGATTTATTTAATTTTAGTATATCGTATTATTTCAGTCTCTCAATCTGGTGGTCTGGGGTTGAAATGTTGGAAAGGATCTCTGACTGTACTAAGTTATATAACTTTAAGATTAAATGTCGTTTAAGTACTTAGAAAAAGAATGACTTCAAAGTTCTGAACAATATTCTCTAGGGCGCGAAAATTCGTACACGGTCATCATAGCCTTTTTCATTTTTGAGGAGACCGTCTCTCACGGGTTCACTAAACTGATCTATCATGGGTTCGATAAAAAGGGTTGACGGTGATAATGGATGTTTTTTAATGGGGAAAAATTTATGACAAGCATATGAATAATCTGTATAAGTAAACGCACTATTACTTAAATTTCGACTGTACGTGAATATTTTATTTTCAATTTTTAAATAATTATCCTTATTTTGAGGGTGTTTTTCGTTTTGCCTTTCTTCCTCTTGAAGTCAGTAAATGGTTTACATTTAATTTCTCTTTAAATCGTAAAAATCCAAGGGTTCTACTCAATAGTAGATGTGTAAAAATATGTACCTGTTCAAGCCAGTTCCAGTTTCCAGCATTAAAAGGCTGCCACTGTGGGGCAGCATTGATGAACCAGAAAGAAGCACGTTGGCCAGTAGCGAAAACGAAGTCACTCTTAGCAGACAAGTGTCCACGGGCCAAGAACTGTGTGGCTGTGATGTATCTGTCGGCCATCTGTTGCCCAACTAGATTGGCGATAGTAGCTTTTTGTTGTACTTGGGTGTACAAGTTGTTTATGGCTACGCCAGGGAAGAAGTTGCCAGCTAAAAGTATAGAAAAATGTTTTATCAATTTCCTGAATTAATTGCTGCAAGTGCTGCTCTATTGGACTATTGCACATTTTCTTTACCTATCCAGCTCGGACGATCTACACCGGTTTGATGTACAGCGTTTGTTGGATTTTGTGGATACCAGACATACAGAACTTCCAATCTGTTTTGATCGAAGCATGAAAAATATGTAGGATAGAACAAATTGTTGACAATGAAACCCACACTGAAATTGAAAAGAAACATTGGTGTGTACAGTGTTATAACAACAAAAATAAATTATTTTAGAATATATGTCCAAATACTTACCGAATTATTATATTGTTACCAAAGCATCTGTTGCCGGTTGGCTGAGCGTCGTGGTAAGCGTGATTGTTGCAAGTTAGTCCTCCGAACGCACCGTTACCGTTCAACCAGCCAGCTCCATTCACCAAGTTGTTGTTTACACATCTGGCAGTCTATAAGTGTTAAAAATGATACATGAAATACATACGAGTATGTACAGTATGCATTCATTTTTTTTAATAAATTCATACATGTCCATTACTTAATGAAAGTATTGAAACTTATGGATATTGTTAATGTTGAGAAAAAATTGCATGTGAAATTGTAGTCAATATAACTCACAGCTACAGCGACATTAGCAATAATTTGCGGGTGGCGAATAAGGCGGCCTGAGCCTGTGCATGCGATGAGGACTTGGTCATTGGCGGCAAGGTTGACACGCCCAGTATTTCCAGTCGCGGCCATGTACGCATTTCTGTGAATGTACACCGGCTGCGGTTGGCCCAAGTCTCCATTTATCCTTATTTGGCAACCTATAAGTATACGAGTATGTATTTAAATTTATTGATGGTAAATAAATTAAGTAACTTAATGACTTTAGATAGCTAAGTATATTACCACTGCGAGGTGCGGCTGTCATAGATTCGTTGGCCCATTTACGTTCTTCGACTGCCAGCCAGCTGTCGAGATAATCTTCGAAGTCGTCTTCATTTAGTACTAACGCAAGTTCTCCAGGTTCTGGTGACTCGGGTGTGGCTGGAATAGCTAGAACAGCTGCTGCGAGAGCTGCAAGCACGAAGAACCCTTTCATTGTGTAAGCCACACGCTCACCACTACCTGCTCTTTGGCCTTCAAGGACCAATTATACAGGTCAAGCAGCAGATGCAATGACCAAGTTTCCAGCGTTTTATTTGATTTTATACATGGATCATATCTTTCTCGATCGAGTACTAAATCATCCAACATTAACACGATAAAAAGATTACCATCCAATCGCGACATTACGATTTGTGACTTATAGATAAAAATTGATTTAATATGATGTATATGTTTATGTTGATGTTAAAATTGTTAATTATTAAAATTTAATGTTAAAATTGAAATATTATTATGTAGTCTATTATAATTTATAAGTAAGTAGATTAAGTAGTTAATATTCCAGCAGGGGTTAAGTTCCGGGGATTAAGTTGTATTTTTGAAGTACCTACGTGAAAAACTTGTGATAATTTTTTTCTCGTCACAAATTCCGAATCACCGAAATCTTTTCGATGAGGTATTATGTTTATTTTACATTGTTAGTAGATTCTTATATACATGAGGAAATATATGAGACGACTGAATTGGGACATTTACTAATTTTGGCGTGTTACTGTAATGTTAAGGAAATTACACATAAAATTAGTTTACCTTTTTTGGTAGTTATTTGAAGTAGCTTCCTCGGTGGGATCGTTAATTTCATTAGCCGGCCA
>DWEC01001804.1:0-12677 GCA_018245735.1 Microceris miodesmiata | reverse complement strand
TGTACCGAATATTTACAATTCAAAAACGCCAACAATGACCGCGCGTGGCGAATGCAATTAAAAACGGCACGTTCTCAGTTATTTAATGAGCGATTTACATAGATTTCTACGTTCGAGGGCGGTAGGCTACGTTTAATTTAATAATACATGCATACGTACTATAGTTCATACTCGTATGTAGATTTCTTTTCAACTTCATTCCACATTTGTTTATAGTTGAAATGGAAGAAAATATGCTCAGTTCTCACCCGGTTATATTTTAGTTTTGTCTATATATTAAATATGTATATCGATATATTAAAAAGTGTATGCGAGGGTGTAAGATATATTGTTGCGTTTGCGTAATAAGCCATTACATTATATTTAGATACATTAGCGTAAATAAATTATCGTCATTACAAAAATCACTTTAAAAAGTACCTTTATTGTACATTAATGTCACGTTTCATTCCTTTTTTAAAATAGTAGCTGGATGGTAAATAAAATTAGATAAAACAAATTTACCTTTCATTTACAGAAGTGTGCTTAATTAGTATCTTACTGTTTTCCACTTTAGCTTTGTTATAATCTATCAAAATAGGTCCAAATCAAAAAAGAAAAATTCACAATTTAAAGCATTAAAGTCCATAAAATTCCCTAATATAGAGGATTAACATAGAAGAAATAACATTTAGCGTTATTTCTGGCATGTACCCGTAACTAAAATACACTTCACCAAACAGCAGTTCACACATAAATATTCCTAGAAGTACCGGGGCTGGTACCACATTAAAACGACATTTAACCTAATTGTCCAAAACGTGCACAAAACATATTTGCATTGCATTGCTGTGTCTCTTTGCTAACTGAAACAATGTCCTTTGTAACGTAGCGATGAAACTGGTTCATTTCGTTTGTGCCTAACTGCTGGCGACTTTGCATACGCCCGAAAAGAACGTCGGGTTTGAATTTTAAATTTCGACGCCCGTTAGAGTAGTTTTTATGCTATATTAATTCAATGCTAACTTTCAGGGAAGCTTTCGTTGATTACATATATATTTTATTTATGAACGCTATTTATTATGTCTAGTGGAAAAGTAGCGATCAAAATTCAGTTGTAATTACATAATTAATGTTTTACTTTGAATGTTATTGAAGTTATGTTTAAGAGTACCTACACATCTATAAACTTGATTTGAAATATTCTCAACAATAATGTTTTTGCGTTGGATATTTATAGAAACATATACTTATGTATATAATACGGTTTCTTTAAATAATAGACCCAATCAGAACTTCTAAATTCGTTTTACTACAATAAAGAATATGGATACGGAACTTCTATAATCGTTATTATTTCAATAAACCATCTCGTTCGAAATTTCTAAATTCTTTATTATTTCAATAAACAATCTACAATTGGAACTTATAATTTCGTATTTAATTCAATAAACAGTCTTGTTCTGAACATCTAAATTCGTTTTTATTTCAATAAACAATCTCCATTCTGAAGTTCTAAATTAGAATTTATTTAAAAAAAAAACGGTTGTACAGTAACACGGTACGAGCATTGAAGCGAAAAATATCTGTAGTATTGAATAGCGACGTAGGGGCGCGGTGCGCGGGCGGCGGTGTGTGACGGTGACGCGCGCGCATGCGCCAATGTCAAGGTCGCGTCAGCATCTGTTCGTAGAAATAGACCAGCGAAAATAATCATAGTCTAAATCCATCGCGGCTTACGTTCCACAGCGATGGAGTGGCCGGTAATTGTTTTATTGATATCCGGAATTCGGTAATGAGGGAAATTTTATGTCCGGGCGCCATGAGGACATTAAAAAATTTTAATTTCGTCTTTAAATTGATTCAGGATCTAACAAAACTGGACTAGATTTTTTTGTTCTACAACATTTCCCCTGATCGCCTGTTCGCATTTACTTTCAATGTTCATGTGTTTATTGCTTAAAGTTTAAACACGTCGCACATTAATAGTAACCATTATATTTTGTACATTGAGCATCAGAAAACTTTAAGATGCAGGTTTCATCATGATATTTTTCTTCACCGTCATTGCAAGTGGTATTCAATTTTTGAATATCGAATTATGAAAATATTTAATTATTATACGATGTGATATATAAATCACATACTGTATTCGCGTGGTAAAATAATTTAACAAGATTGAAATGTAATTTTATCGGCTGGTACGAATAGGTTGCGTAACTCAGCCAACTCGCCAAGGCGAACTGCTACAATAGATAAAGTTTGGTAATTAGCGATATATTGTAAATCGCGTCTAATAGGGTATATAAAAATATCTACATACGTGTGATATATGTTATATGTACATACATATATGTATATGTATGTGTACATACTACATACATATATGTATATGTATGTGTACATACATATATGTAGGTATATGTATGTGGTTTATCAGTCATCTAGTTACCATAACAGAAGCTTTATTGATGCTTACTGTAGGATCAGATGGCCCTGCGTCTGAAATGATTATACCTAATACTAATAGGATTGACGGATGTGACATAATATCGACTAGAATTTTCTTTAGAAAACATTTCTTTTGTACAAAACATTAAAAACAAAATAGAAACGATGGCCATTTACGAATTACTGATGAATACTAATTTATATCTAAGCGACGACTAAAAAATAACAAAAAAGTTAAATAGAGGAATATAAAGAAAATCCAAAAAGAAAAATGATTTTATGTTATTCAAGCAATACAAAAGAATCGGGCAGAAATCTACGAAAGTTATTTATTAGAAAACAGACGATGTTTAAGCTTTTAAGCAAACGAGGTCACGAAAATTCTTTAATAAAATTGTCGTGAGAAACACCTAAAATGGTTGTTTTTTTAACATTACGACCAATTTTGAAGACCAGACTTTCTTACTTTCTACAATCACACAATGAGCTTTGGAAAAATCGAAACCGAAAACCCGATTCTTATCCCTAAGGTCATCACTCATCCTAGTCACAACGGTTATGACAATTTTGATATTGACCTTTTCACAATCCGAAATCATACTGACGTACAGGCGATGACTAGACACGATAAAACCATGAAAAGTTACTTTAAGATATAGCTATCCCTACTAACGAGCTCATACGTGTTGGTGCAACGGCGCGAAACTTTACAACCAATTATTCATTGTCTCGAGAAAGACAATTCCTTGGAATCCGCCCCGCGGCATGTGCAGACAATTTAGCGATTTAAGTATCTACTTTATTTCCTAGTTCCTGCTGCTGTATCATCCGATTAGAATTCATTGCAGCCTTCAAGATTACGTTAAATTTCCCTCGGGAACTAGGAGTAAAGGATGTATGGACGCCGCTATTAGTCCAAACTGACGGGACATTGCTGCCCACACGAAAAGTTGTTTATCTGCAGTTATAATCCTTTGACAGTGGTAGTCTAGTGGTTTTGTATTCAATCTCCTACTTCCAAACGGTTTAAATTCAAATTTAGCCGAGCACCTCCTTACAAAACATGTTCTTTATAACAATATCATTTGCTGTGATGGTAAAGCAAAACATCGTGAGGAAATCTGCACACCTTGGAGTTCGCCATAATATTCTCTAACATTTGTGAAGTTTGTCGAACGGAAGTTGACTAATGTGTCAGACTATGGCCTTAACTCTTCCCAATCTAAGAGGAAAAGCGCGTCTGATAGTCTAACTATGAAAAGGGTTGATAACAGAGATGATTTCTGGTATTACATGATGATGGAGATGCCTGACGATAATGATTAATATCTCAATAAAATGAAAATATCGTACTCTCCGCGACTATAGTCATCATAAGCAATATTGCCAATCGATGCCTAGCGGACCATTAAAAGCGTCCAATCGTAAAACACGGAAAATAAACCGGATAGCAGCGAATCGCGCCGGGACCGTCAGGATCCGGCGCTAAGGTAGACACGTCGTAAAACTGCCTCTCAAAATGCGAACATAAAAATCGTCTAGCCTCCAGTCGTTAACAAAACGACCCCACTACATGATCGATTTAAACGAGATAAATATATATGAAATTGGTTAACGTGACATCACACGCCCGATATACTTTTACATAAAACATTTTTGACTGGCCTTTCGGACTAAAAATTCCGGACAGACAGTCTCGATACTGGCTCATGGGAGAGTCAGCAGTCTCCGAGACCGGCATCCACGTGTAAAGCGAATAATGAATGTAGTAGAAGCATGGCAAGCCTATAAGGATAGGGATATTCGGCATTCAGGATTCCCTACCCAACCTGATAGGGTCCTGACGAGAAGATATATATAATAATATTGTATTTCTACTTATATTGACACGTTATAGTACCAAAACATGTTATGGAACCAAAAATGATTTAAATAAGCATGTTTTACGTAATTATTTAAGCGATTAAGTTCAGGTTGTATTAAAATATAAGATAAGATAGTTACACTTACCAGAACATAGTTATATTCATATAATACTTAAATCACAGATATTTGCTTTTTATTCAGAAAATAGTGCATTGTAAAATAATTAATTTTCAAAACGCTACTAAATGCGGGAAAACAAACAATTTAACAGTAACAGTTACATGTTTCCATTTAACGCCAGCAAGACACTGTTAGTAGCAGAAATGTTTTGTTTGCCCTGCACCACTTTTACGACTCTATTTACATCGGTAGTGGAATATCCGATTTTCTTATAAGTAAACAGTAAACAAATGTAATAACTGATCGTATCGAGCTCTGTTTGCTCGTAAACGTACCCTTCCAAGTTTTTACTGTCCGCGATAGACCTGACGCCCTTTCTGTTTGTACCAAGTCGTTCTGCTTATCTGTAAATGAGACGGATCAAGGAATCAAAATAAGCGAGAGGATTGTAGCGAATTTTCGCTGAGACATAGGGGTAAATTGTCGTGGACTGCCGCCACATTTTAATAGAGTTGTTGTAGTGTTACAACTGTCTATAGAAATCTAGAAGAATTTAAATGATGAAGACACTAAGAATATGGCAAGCGACATACAAAAGGAGATTAGGGAAATGCAAGAGGGATTTAGAGTAAATATCTCAAAGTTGATGGACTCTTTGGATGAGGACAATTTCATAGTAATTAAACTAGCAAGAATATACAAACACATTAAAATAGAATGTCAAATAAATTGAGAAAATTTGAAAAACAATACCAACTGTTACAAAATAGTGCGGATAAGATTGATTGAACCTACTTTAGTCTTCATCATAATTTCGATACAGATCAGTTATTACAAATTAGTTCCATTCAGTTCTAGCATGGGCACCTGTATACATAGACAATTATTAGCAAATATTGTTGAACGACTCCCTTATTTTTGTCTCATACAAGTATTCGTTTTAATCGTGGTTGGATGCGAAGAGCTTTAGATCGAGCTCAGTGGAGCGCTATTGGAAAGTCCTATGTCCAGCAATCCTTAATGACGGGATGGTGATGTATGTTTGTAATCGTCTCTTTCAATGACAATCAAAACTTAATTATTCTTTTAATTTCACATAGTTATAATTATATGTCCGCCAATCCTGATCGTTTTGGTACATAAAAACGATTCCTTACTTATAAAAAGATTTCTTTTCTTCTCAGGCCTACTAGAGTCAGAAACAGTTCCTGAAAAGCAATTAAATCGCAGTTAGGCTTAGCGAGACAAGCCAAAAGTCCAGTTGGTTATGAAAGCGCCTAGGTTGTTAAGCAACTAGGTTGAAACTATATACAACGAAAGATAAGTTGTTAATAAACTGCGGAATTTTAGGGACCTATAGAAGAAATTCTTAACTGAAAGAAAAATACGTTTGACAATAAGTCGAACATATCTAGTAGATAAATATATTTACATACTAGATAATTAGTACGGATGTACGAGTAACCTCCATTTATACCACTGATAGCACTTAACGGATGAATACATTCGAGCTACTAGGATTCTGACAACCCCACCATCCTGCTAGTTCAGAATATATTCACTGGTTAATACCTGAATAAATAGAATTATTTTCGTCTAGCGTAATATCTAGTGAGTACCTATAATTTTGTATAAATGTACTCAATCTTAATAATCTTGGCAAGTATATCAATAGCACCTTTACTTCTGAGGGTAGCCGAGGGAAGACAAGTGTAAGACGAAAGTAGTTCGATTTAGGTACTTGTAATTTTGAGCGGCAACCAATCGTGCGTGCAGATTTAATTATCAGAGCGCAACCAGCAATTAAATCGTCATTTCCTAAGGTTAAAAGAATAGCGGTAAAACAGAAATTTTGCCTGAAACGGCACGATCACAGCACTGATTGATCTATGAGAGGCGTGAAATTATAGAATTTCAAAAACATTGGTAAAAAGTTGCTACTAGAGACTTGGCCAGCATCAACTTGTTTTCTGGGGTTACGGCTAATTATGTAACCTATCTTAAGTATTCATATCTCTTTTGATATCTGCCATAAATGCATATTCATTAGATGGATTATAAGTATAATTTTTCCACAAGATAGGTATATCTGCATCTAACGAATTGCTTACATTGCAAATTACGATTACAGACATGAATATGCGAACGCCAGTCTCCTTACAAGGTAGGCCGAGAGCATCGATTCTCAAATATCTCTATCCTTACTGACTTGCCGTGCTTTTTCTGAATACATCACTTTATGCAGTGCACATTAGTTTCGCAAAATAAATATACAAACTGAGAATCAATCGTGACAAATTAAATTTGTGGGGTAGACAGATAAATCAATCTTGGTATCTTCCCTGTCACATATAGTTGCGTATCAGGAACTCGATATCTCCTTGTTATTTACTGCTCACGCATAATGACCGTTTCATTGGATCGTAAAATGTTTTATATCTGCTAGAATTGTTATGACTCGTTGATTTCTGATTTCGTCACCATTACCCCAGCGCCACTGGCAACTTACATGGCAAATTTATGTCTTAGATACTTCGAAACTTTACATTTGTGCTTTGAATACATTCAGGTTACATTGAGATCTAAAAGTATTCGTAAATTGAAACAAGGTATTTGGATATACTGTAACTAATTGACGGGTACGGTGTTACAATAAATGCCTTTCAAATACAAAAGATTGATAGATTCCATGAAATAGATAAGGATCTGTATCAAGACTTCTGGCATACAATTTTCGTGGACCATGGTCTTTAGAGAAGACCTTAGGTGTCCAATAGTAGAACTATCGGTTGATGATGATGATGATTTTAATAAGATTTACGTTGCGGTATATAACAAAGTGTACAGAATTTTATTACCTCTCTTTGATAAATATATAAATTATATTAACTGTTGTCTTTTATAAAGTAGTTTTTAAGCATAATTTTCCTATAATATGATCTACCACAATACAAGTCAGTAAAACATGGCGAAAATTCATCATTTTTGATCGTGAAAATGTAAGGACGAAATCGAAAAGTGAATATCGCTTGGATACTTGGGGCTTATTACGACCCCAGCTGGCCGTCGGGTGACTAATGACCACGTGTAATATTGGGTATTAAGTTCGCAGTGTAAGGGTTGCTGGCGGGAAGGGCGGGGTGTTGTGAAGGATTATGTTGAGCAAGGAACTTAGTTACGTGCGCGACTGTTTATCATAATAGAAGTACACAGTGTGAATGTATCACGTTATGTATAGTATGTTTCATTATAATTTAGTTGAGAGATATCTACGGCTGTTCAAGTAAATATTCAATAATTTAATAAGACTTAGTAAACATAATGTAATTGAAATCTTTCGCTTAACGGAGAAAGATTGTTGCTACAATCACGTATACGCTGATAGGATACAATGAAATTCATGGTTTTGTAATTACATATAAGCTATTTTGCAGTAATCAATGAATACATAAGTATGTAAGTACTTAATTTTCGGTGCAAATCCAACCCACGACGCTCGGCGCAGTCTTCATGTTCACTAACCATTACGCCTACGGCCCATGTTATTTACGTACCTGTAGTATATGGGGGTGAGAGCAGTGCTACACACAGGCACAAAGTATCTTACACCTTATTAACGGATTATATCTAACCTCAGCTCGATTTATTAACAATCAATTTCCTGAACAACCGACTGCTACTGTAACATTAAATTAACTATTCAATTCTCGTCCATTTCAAATCAAGCATTTTCATTTCCTACCACTTTCTACGTACATAAATAACCAAACCACTTCCACGGCAGCATTCATACGACGCCATTAAATTCACCAGTACACCCGATAAATACACTTTCTCTGCGATACCTGCAAACGGATGCAATTATAAATGCATTAGAACGCAACGGATAAGCAAATGACGTAAACTGCATTAGACATATTATTGAGTGTGAAGCGTTTTAAGCGACGTATGCACTTTCCGTATATTTTATGATAATATCTATCTCAACTATTGTAGGTAGATAGAACAAGACCATTGTTGGGTGTATTTTCTAAAAATCAGCTGATAGATGTTTTAAAGGCAAAACAATCCAAAGACTATCACTCTATGAGATAATGGAACCCTCAGGCATCACATCTTCTAGCATTACGGCCACTATATTTAATTCTACGTCTGAAACAGCTTTAATAAATAATTGTTGTTACAAATCTATGTATACTCTAGAGAGTTCTGTCTCTGTTCGCAGATACAGCAACAGATTTGCCATCCGGTACTAATAAAATAAATACTCAATAATACCAACTACCCTTAACTTGACGTATATCAAACGAGCAGAAAAATCAGAGCCACAATAAAAGTCAATATATATGTATGTTGTGGACATTAACGTACCTTACATTCATATAACATAACAGTTTTTTGAATCGCTAAGTCCTGCCCTAGATAGTCATACAATATTTCTAATATTCATTTATAATAAATCCCTAAGGCAGTCGCAACTCCGAAGCAATACTCACTTGGAGTATAATTAAGACACTCCAAATAACTGAAACTAAGTCGCATTCAAAGTTACTACTTGACAAAGAAATTAGCCGAGGAAGCCTCGGTGTAAATATTTGATAATATCTAAACAAACAGACACCAAGGCGGGACACGTCAGTCGAACGCTTCAAAGTTAATATCGCGTGTACAAAGGAGTAATACGGGAAAGCCTTAGTAATTAGACAACAAAGTGCAAAGGTACTGTAGTGTACGTCCCGACTTGGCGGATAATCCGGCAAGTTGCTGTTATCTGCGCTTAATCCGATGTAGCACAAGCGACGAGCGACTAGCGGACGACACTGGAATTAAAACTGAAAAAAGACTATTTTACATATCCATTATTGATTTCTTTTATTTCATTTCAGAAAGCACTCAATGCTATGTACTGTTAGTATTATAAAAATTTGGTATTAGAATGTAAATGCTTTTTATTTTCACTTTATCGATACGTGTTATCAGATAAAAGTTCTCATTACACACAACTAAAATATTAGAATAAAATTGTAGAAGGTTTATTTTTCCACTTTATTGATGAGCTGAAATCTTGTGAACAAATATTAACAGCAAGCATTAACCACTCGACGGATCAAACCAATGGAAAACAACCACATGCTTTACTCATGTTGCATGTCAACGTTGATCGTAGTTATTTTTTTAAAAATCCAATGTACTTGCCAGTTTTAATTGAACCTTTAAATGATCGTTTGACTTAAAAATTTTAAATTTAAATCGCTAACTCTCGTCCTTTGTAAACGTATAAGTGGTGTAACATTCGTAACACACGCGCGCAGTTCGCGATATCCACGTGTCATCGCCGCGGTTACATAACACTTCTCTTCGCGACGATCCATTGCATAAGCTATCTCACTTTATTTAATAAAAATAAAGTAATTTGTGTATACAAACCCTTTGCACGAATTTATTTGCACAGTCGAGTATAACAGCATCAGGTTTATTATTATTAACACGATATTTACAATTGTCGTCAGTACAAATTCAATATTAATAATGTTTAAACGGAGCAGTACATTTGTGTATAAAAGTGAAATGGAGATAATTTAATTTATCCGTCACACATTGAAACCTATATTTAACGTATTGGAGATTACAGTCAATTCCAAAAGTGCAACAGATGAGTATGTACTCGTATATAAAGATGCTCAACGTGGTTTCGTTTACGAGTAGGTATCGTCGTGATCAACTAACTTGAATGATTCCGAACTTTGCCAACTGTATTTACCGGTGACTACTGCTAGTCGCGATGTACGAGGAACTCTTGACAAAGTTTCAGCACGTTCGGCAACGAGAGCTCGGTACTTCGCTCAACGTAAACGTGTAAGGGTTGCGCGGAATTACTTCGCTCCTTTTAATTGGATGGCTCCGGATGCGAGAAGTTGGCGAGTGCTTTTATTTTTTTGGTCCATTTTTGATCGATATGGAACTGAGAAGAGCATACTAAACATTTTAAATTTGAAACATTTCGTCTTTCATATAAGCGAAATGGAATAAGTTGTGTGTATAGTAGAATAAGGTTTGATTAGTCAATTTCTTATAAAATTGCTGTTTACGAGCATTAAATCATACATCGCCTTTGCAAATTCTTAAGCAACTTGCTGGCAAACTGTGTTGTGGCTTGGCCTGCCCAGGCACGGCTAAATTCTCTAGCCGTCTACGGGCAGCACTTCGTCTACGAATGCCCAGCGTGGGGTTCATGGATACCCTTGAGGAAAGGTCAATATCTAGTAGTGGGTCTAAACAAGCTGACTTTAAGCAACTGGTAACACAAAAATCCTAAAAGTACCAAAACTAACAATAGTATAACACGAATACCAGAACATGTGAAGGCTCTCAAACATTTAACGCCACATAAAATAACCAAAAGGTAAAGTCCAATGAAACTTCTCATTTCGATGTTACTATGAAAACTACAAAATTAACATCGAATAGTGCCACTAATATTAGGAGGACACGTGACTGGAATAATGTATGAAACTATTAAAGAACATGCTCGAACGTTACTTTTCCAGGAGCATCTAGCGAGATAGCGTTCGGCTGCGAGCTATCTTATTTACGAGCCTGACCGAGCATTAGTTGCCGGTATAAATTCACACGCTCGAGAATATATTAGAACCGTTATCAATTACCCGGCTTCAGTTACAGGCGATTTTGAACGAAAAGCTAATGCTGGAAAAATTCCACGGTAGTCTGGCTACCACGCATTTACGTGTAAATATTTGCGATTAGAAAGCTCCTATATTTTTTACAAAAATTCAAATTAAAAATTCTTTTTACGCTTAACGAATTTTGAATTTTATTTTTATTTTGGTAGGTACCCACTAAATCGTCTCTTCTCTTCATATTACGGCTTTTCATTCACATTACATTATCTGCTTTATTTATACCCCCTGTAGGTCTTCTTATTCTAATTTCTCTTTCTTTGCTGCATTTTATTGATATTCTGCTTCTTATTCCTATTCTCCTATAGCTTGGTATATTACCATTAAATACTCGTAAATAAATATGCATGCAGTATACGCAACGCATTCAACCCTGCCCAGTTGCATCACCAACTTCAACAATTAAAATCTCTTTTTGACCAAAATACAGAGCATACCTTAAAAAATTGAAAGGATACCTACTTTTGAAAATATCAGATACTTGAGAATGAGTGGGAAAGATCCGTGCACCAGAAGCGCGGATATTTTACTGCCGCACCAGCGCCGCGCAACAGCAGTAGCAGCAGACAATGTAGATTCAACAGCGCACAAACATGTTCCCGGCGATGTAACAAATTTGCAGTCTTTAGGAGCAAGATTACATTCGACACCTTATTTACGGGTCTGACCGGCGTTCGTTGCCGTATAAATTCACATTCCCCAAAATATATTAGGACCGTTATCGGCTACCCAAAAACCCCCCCACATTTTAAAGTTTCGCCATTTTGAGCTTAATGCGACTGAATTATGTTGTGCTGATGATTCATAGAATCGAAACCGTTTGAAAGTGCTTTAGAAAATTATTCGCCAAAGTTCAAGCGCTGTTAAATCTTTAATGAGATCGTAAATTAAAACTCGACTGTAAAATCTTAAAGAAATGTATTACGACTATGAAAATAAGACGCTAAATCAAATTATTTCTAGCCAAGAAGATAATGTATTCGTCAACATTCTCAAATAGTCATAATAATAATAATCATTACGACAATGAAGCTATAATTCGTAAGACGAGTAAGTACACTGACCACTTGAAAAGAGAACAGAAATATGATTGTTTTAAAAGACCAAATTTGATTGATTTAAAATCTTCGGGGGTTACAGGCGTGATATTACGTTTTTTTAAACTAGTATAATTGAAACCAAGTGGAAGATTTAGTTCTTCCCGTAAATGGTTTAAGAATGGGCTTGCAAAAGTAAGAAAATACATAACATTTCTATACACCATAGAATACATAACATACTCGCATTTCTATACACCACAGAGTCTCAGGTAGACTCTATCGCTTTCCAATATATTTACTAGTTTACTCCAGATATTTACTGGTACTTACCAGCCGTTTACCAAAATGAGACCTAGAGATTCAAGGTCCGACGGTTTATGGTCGCAGTCACTAGTATACAATTTATTACAAAATTACGCATTGTGCATCCTTATGAGATTTGTTTTTTCAATTCAATTCAATTCAATTCAAATTATTTTATTCATTATAAGGTATATACATACACTCAATGAACGTCATATTT
>DWEC01001803.1:0-12677 GCA_018245735.1 Microceris miodesmiata | reverse complement strand
CTTTGTAGGGCATGTTAAGCGAGTACAGAGGGTTGGCCCTTCTGTTAAAACTCCGCTAGACTGCAATGCACATCATTGTAGACCTCAGCTGAAGCAGTCAACTTGCGATGAGACATTAATCAATATATAACACCACGTCTGTATTTTCCTGAAGGGGTAGGCATGGAGTTTAGTGCACTACCACGTTTCATCAATTATGTTATACGTACATTCCAATATGGAGTAGGGGGATGAAGTTCATCAATGTAATGTTCGTATATGACATATTCCCTTTGATGATATTGACCTTTTGCTTTTGAGTTGCTATCTGTTTGACCGAGAAGCGGGTTCGAGGCAAGTCGCCGGTTTTATCTTAACCTGGATCTAAAAGTCATAACTAGTCGTCTAGTTTAAAAAACGAATTTAGAATTGTTAAAAGCGAAAGACCTCTTCGCATTAATTCCAGACATCACTGCTGGTCTAAATATACCTACAGGCATATAAACAATTAATCTTTTTCACGAATCTAAGATTGAAAGTATGAAAGAAAAAAATGAAAGCTGGGTTCCATGGATGCAAGAATATTTCTAGAATTTAGAATTGTTAAAAGCGAAAGAGCTCTTCGCATTAATTCCAGACATCACTGCTGGTCTAAATATACCTATAGGAATATAAACAATTATTTTTTTTCACGAATCTAAGATTGAAAGTATGAAAGAAAAAAATTAAAGCTGAGGTCCATGGATGCAAGAATATTTCTAACACACGAGATCCATAAAGTAGATAATTTAAAACGCAAAGTAACGTTTTTTTCCCAATCCTTTTGTCGTTTCTCTATTGGACACGGATCTTTTCTCAGAATGAGAGGGCTATGGCCATATTCTGCCACTCTAGCCAAATACGGGTTGACAGATTTCTTACGCCTCGGAGAATTTTTTTTTTTTAATAATAGGTTGTGCAGGTTCTTTCATTGTGTTTTCATTCACCTTTATAGCCAGTTATATTTCAAAACGCTGATTTCTTAAATTAACATACGTAAGATAAAATGAACACAAAGAAAAATTAGAAATACTCTTAAAAGGAAAATTAACTTGACTAATTGTCATTGGTTTTAATATCAGGTCTTTTTTTATGACACACTTTTAATTTGAAATAAAAAAAAACTGATAAATGAATAAAACCATATATAAAATACAAAACTTTTGAATATAGTCTAATTCAAAATGAATTTACTACATTTTAAATATTTTAATACGATTTTCGTATTGCTTAAGAATGCGTTATGCTTAGGAATATGATTTGCGTATCGTGCATAATAATAATTCACTCTATGACGCACTTGGCGAGCGTGGCAGAAACCTAAATTCATAAGTAAATAAATCTAAATGTGTAACGACGAGTGGACTACATTCTTCTACCTACCTCTTCGAACATTACAGGTGTGATGTTACATTTAAGTCTAAATTGTAGATATATAGATACAAGCTCTCATTGAAGAGTTCCAGTGTATATTTCTAGGTTCCATATTCAAATCATCTCGATGATTGACCATTGAAAGTTGAATAATTATGACGTTTGGAAATTGGCGAAAATCATTTGAAACATTCCTATACATACGTATATTTAAAATCTTTTAAGTATACAAATAAAACGATAATTTGTAGTATACAGTCTCCGAAAGCGGAGTGCGCGTGTGAAGAGGCTGATACATCTAGAAAAAGCACGTCGGATCTGGAAGGACAGTGATTTTTCGCACTAGCTGCTCCTTCTCTACCCTATAAAGAACCAGGCTTGACTATATAACAATAATAAACATACAGCATGTTAAAAGTCGATATTACTCTATATACAAATGCATAAAACATACATAATAGGTCCAACAACATTCCTCGGTAAAATGAAGCCGTGTGTTCCAGTTAGACTTGGAAAAAAATTAATATGCATTACCAAGGTGGCTTGATGGGGTCCCTATTGTAGAAAATTACTTCTTCGTTCCACTTCGCTTCGTGCCAAAACCGCAGAGCCTTAATTACACTTAATACCTTTCTATGTGTATAATAAAACGTACGTTAAATTATGTATGTATTTACACTGTAAAATACAATTTATGATTTAAAGAAACAGGATTTTGGAAAGTAAAATAATTCGGTTACGCTTTATTTGGCTAACCTAAAGATTAAGCTTATGTAATAAATAAATGTCTGACATTTTAGTACGATACAATATAATGAGAAACGTAGATGCACAGATACTAAGATGAACAAAAAATAATTTGAATAAATGTACAGATCTGTATAAATATGGGGGGTTTACGCGATGGCGCTTATTGGGGGAAACCTATGTCCAGAAGTGGACTGAGATAAACTGATGATGATGATAATAAATAAAAAATAATAATAATCGATTCCACTGTTGGAATTCAACAATTCCATTCAACAATTCCACTGTTGGAATCCATGGCGCTCACCTCGTTACAAAAGTGCGTTTTAAATTTAAATATCACTTGCTAACGGTGACGGAAAACATCGAGAGGATGATGATGATGTCTAAATATGTTCTCGAACATGTATAAGCAAGTTTCGATCACAAATATTTTATGTGCCTCATAATTTACGTTATATACGTAGTCATACAAAACTGACATCGAATATCAAAATGTTCCCGATAACAAAATATTGTTATTACCTCTAAGGAAGGTGGAAATATTGATCAATGATACTGTAAATAAATGTAATGAAAGACGAAAATAAAACGTACAGGCCTGTTTAGTGGGACGTCGGATAAAATTTAATTTAACCCGAGCACGATAACTCGAGACCGGCGTTATGACGTCACAGCGACGTTCATACCGTGCGAAAAATACTTTCCAATTATCAAAAGGACTTCATATATATATACATATGTATATAGTATGCGAGTGTCAAATTATCTCGCGAGAGTATATCGACCTACCCGTAGAATAAAGTTACTTCTGCATAATCGTTAGTTTACATAATTATATAACTTTGTTCT
This sequence comes from Microceris miodesmiata, assembly GCA_018245735.1. NCBI lineage: Eukaryota > Metazoa > Arthropoda > Insecta > Lepidoptera > Hesperiidae > Microceris > Microceris miodesmiata. The sequence continues at coordinate 9,686 of DWEC01001803.1, read as the reverse complement.
ACGGATAGGTCGATATGTATGTATGTCTGTATGTATGTTGATATTGGATTATTTCCCAGGGTTGACTGGAAGATAATTCCATTAAGCATTAAGTACAGTCTTCTATCCATTAATTTACTGGATTACGAGAAAATATATGAAGTAATAAAATAGAGCGAGGATTCATAAGTTTCCTAAATTTTAGTACGTCTATAGAATGTAGAAAAAAACGTCAGGTTTGGAAGAATATATACATATGTCATGTACAGTTGACTCTATGTGATCTCTGCCTGTACGGGATCTGACATAGTGATGTAACCATTATATAAATTAAAATAAATATTGTACTCACATTGTTCCTAGCGCCGACATCGGAGCCCAGCTCGATGAGTCGCTCGACGAACGAAGTACGGTTATCCTTGACAGCGTACATCAGCGGCGTCATACCTGTCGCCTGAAACAAATATTTGATCATTTTTAGCATTAGCACCGGGCATTAGTACAGTAGCATTAATACAGTATTATTAGCATCGTGATATCGTTAAAATAAAATGTCCGTCGAGCATACACGCGGTAGAATTGAATCTTTTTGCTGATTATCAGGTGGGGAGATTTCCACTACTCTATTTCCATGAAATACGTTATTGTTACTGTTGAGCAAATATTTCATATACCACTTTCATACCACTTTGCGTATATCGTCACTCCACCTAGCTGGAGGACGTCTTACGCTACGTTCGCCAAGTCGTGGTCTCCACGCCAGAACACGTAATTCATTGATGTAAGGAAACTATTTTTTTTTCAAACGGAATCTCAATGGGATTTTCTTTGCTTGGATCAATAGCAATGCTGGATTATGATTATTTAATGCCTGAAACTATACCGACCCATGTCTTATTGAAGAGGTATAACCAAAAGCTTTGTCTGGCTCTTTTTATTTATTTTACGTAATTAAACTTGTACATCGACTGCTCATACTCCTGGGTTCGATCACCCAGTATTATTTTGTTTTTTTAACTGTAAATTTTCATGTAGCTCAGCGTTCGGATGTGTAGGCACGATATATTGTTGGCTCCCCACCAATTCCATGATGGGACGCAGGAAATTGTATTTACGTAATCACATAAACGAAAAGAAAACGAATTACACAAAATTGATTTGTGTCATCAATTGCAATTCAATCAAATACGACGCGACTTTTTTCGTGTTACTCGTTTAATGTTAAATTTTCTTTACCTTTGAACAGTTTTACCCTGTCAGCAAAAAAGTTTCCCTTCATAAAAGGATTTTCCCTTTAATATTAGACGTTTCGTGAACATCTACACACATGATTTAATCATGTCGTAATAACATACGTGAGTCAGGCCGGACATGATTTAATCGCGTTTTTTCGTTGATGATAATTGCCCTCGCTTTATTATTATACGTTCCGTTTATACCTACATACATTATTAAATCACGTTAGATAAAAACAAACATGAATTGAACGGGACATAATTTGGTCAAGGTACTTTTATTTATGAAAACTTTTATGAAAATGGAAAATGAAAAAAAATTATCAAAATTACCCTTATTTTACTATTAACATATTTACCTATAATATTTACATACGCGAATAAATTGTGTCGTATAAAATACACATCAGTTAAAACAGAAAAGTGAATTTTTTTCCTTGATGAAATTTCCCGCAGGATATTTGTTTGCGGGCGATTTTATTGTCATCTTCAGTCGATTTGCTTACCGTAATTAGGTTTTATTCTCGATGTATTTAAATAAACAATTACATAATAGGTTATGTTAATGTTATTTTATTAGGTACTATAGGCAATCTCTCGTTTTGTATGAATAATATTCTAAAACGCGGAACATCGAATACATAATTGACAAATAGATTGGAAAAATAAAATAAAGAAAAAAAATTATATATATTACAGTATAAAAATAAACAAAACTTTTCTTGAATATCTGAATCGATCCTTCTTGCTAAATTGCAGCTTGCATTCGCCTAGAGCAATGTTGTTTGACCGTTTCATAACCGTATCAGTAGATAAAACAGGATAAAACGTTAACGAAATGCATCAGTTGAATAAATCTTTGCTAAAAATTATCTACAATTAATACATTTATTCAATATCTCGCGACATATATTTCAGTGGACAACATATTCATTTATGTAATTTTAAACTTGAATTGGGGAGGAACTTTTTACTCGTATACACCATAAGTTAGAAATTAGCAAATAAAATGGCCGTAACTGAAAATCTGGGGATATATCTGTATGAGAATTTGTATGAAAATATTTATTACTATTGCAATTGCAAGGATCGTAAAACATTATGGAAACTGACACAGCTAACCAAAATGGCGGCATATAAATCGTGTAGTGTGACGTGAAACTCTAAGTTTTCCGTACACCAAGGCAATTACATACATTACTGGGCAATTTCTTTTTACTTGGCGATGTATCGTGCAGATAGGCAGCCAAGCCCGTCGGGTGCAGCGCCGCATAATAACTGTTCTAGAGCGTAGAACACTGTAACTGGTCGAATATTTAGGTCAAGGTCATTGAATTGTTCTTTTTTTAAATTACCTATAGTCCTTTAATTTTTTTTTTTTTGTTACACAAGCTGATTTTTTTTACTTCGGACTTTTTTGTACTTCGAAATGGTGTGTTAGCTTTATCTTAACCGACATTATAGTTATCGTCATCTATCTTTTCATCGCTTCCATGTTGGTCACTGGTTAGGAAGGGTTAGGCCCATAGTCATGCTTAGCAGATGCTAGTATTGTCAGAGATATATTTCTTGTAAATTAAATTTATATTGTTCAGTCAAACAGTCAAAGTCTAACGACATTACTAATTAAATGTTCATAACGTTCTTGATATCTGAAGGCCTACAGTGACCTTATTAATTTAAAGTCTCTATATCTGCATTTATATCCATATAATTAAATAGTATTTGCAAAATAGATTTTTAAGATTTTCCAATTTAAGGATACAACCATTTTAAAGCAATAGGCATTAAGAAGTTTCGACAAAATCACCCCCTTCTGCGTCCCAGTTTTCATAAAATTAATCTCATAATTTACTGTGCACTGACCAGACGAAAGGTAAGATTCAATTAATTGAATTAAATAAATTGACAGCAATTACTTGAGCGTGCGCGTCCGGTGGAACGTTAGTATCCAAATGCAAAGTTTCTAACAATTTAATGTGAACTATCGGAACTATCGATTAAGTTACACGTACGGACGTCCGCGCGGACGGATATCCGCCGCCGACACATTCCCGCTGACAGACTAATTGGATACACATTTACTGCGATTAACGCGAAAGAGGGCATATTAATGAACGCTGATACGAATAGCGCTCTCTTAGCTTAGTATAGTCTTCGTTACAACCCAGTGTGTGTACATAGGTAAGTACCTATATGTATGTCACTATTAAACAGTTTTGCTGTTAAACGTTTCGTGACTATTTGTTTACTTTATTAAATATGACACTGTTTTTTGACAAAAAAAAATCAATTTGAAACAAATAACGGTCTGCTTATTGCCAGTTTTCTTATCTTGATTATAAATGAGAATATTGTACAAAGCTTTGCACGTTTTTGTAATACATAGGTGGAAACAATAATATACATGTATTATGTCAATAATTAACAATGTCACGCGGAAACTAGCCTTGAAACTGAGCCTTGACTCAGCGCTAGGAAGAAAATTCCACTTCAAATAATTTAGAGCACTTTTTATTGTTGATAAAGTACAGTAGATAAGATAGTGCGTAGGAAAATTAAATAGTCTCTGAGGTCAAGGGCCTCATTAACTTAACGAACATTACAATAAATAACTTTATGATGCTCTCCGCTATTTATATTTTTTTTTACAGGTTTAATAAAACAGTACTCGCTTTGCCGTATCCAAATTTTACTTGTAACTTTTCAGAACGTCACCTCATCGACCGGGCCTCTACACTACGTTTGTCGAGCCGTGATCTCCACTCACGGACTCTTACTCCAGTTTACTCCAAAGATTGTCAGTTCATCAGGTATGACCAGCCATGCTATCCTTTGAGCTATGCTGATGACTTCGGTTCTCTATCGAACAGCTTCATTTCTCGTCCTACCCTTCAGAGAAACTCCGAACATGGCTCAGTCCATACTTCGCTGAGCAGCTTTTAACTGCTGGGCTAGCTGCATCGTGTATCTCCACGTTTGAATTTCGAATGTTATGACCGATAGAAGACAAAGATTGAAAACATTAATTTTCAAACATTGAGGTGTGGTTGACGAGAAGACTCCACTCTCTTTACCAAATGCTACAGACTCAGCCCAGCTGAATCCTGCTTTTGGCGTTCCTTTCAAGATTGTTTGTAACCCTAAGGCTTCTTGAGGTATGTGTATGCCGAAAAAACTACGAGCCGACAGCTACTCATGATAACGTGTTGATTCATCATGATTTGATTTTATCCACATTCATACACACATATTACATGATGACCAAAAGGATAATGTGAAAAATATTAAAAGTAAAACTTCAGTATATTAATTAATGTTGACAATCTAAAAATAATTAGAAATTAATTTTAGGTAGCAATATAAGTAGGGCGTCTTTTCGCGAGGATAGAGTCCTCTCCGAAATATAGATAGACAATTACAGCATAGATGGAGTCAGGTAGTCATTTTGTTGTTGACGAGCAAGTCATGTGTATTGGGCGGTTATATCATGTATATCGGAAAACGACTTTACGAACTATAATCACAATAAATCGACTCTATATCTGTATTAGAATTCTAATTTCCTTAAATTCGGGGGCTTGCCGCATCGCCTATTCAACCTTCCTATGAATTGCAATATCCGGTATGGGAAGGCTTTTAGGCGGATTAATACACCGTGTACTGACCCCGTGGGTACTGCTTAGTCATAGTATCCGTTCAGTTCATTCTTACTCAACGTTAAATAGAACCCGGTTCCTCGAATATTTTAAATACAGTAGCAACTACGAAATCGCGAAATATAAAAGTAAAATTGTTCATATTTATGCGCGAAATTACCATTTCAAAGGTAGAATGGAATAAAAAGACGGACAAAATCATATTGTACTGACCTACTGTTAGTTAATCAAATGTAATTTGAAAATTTCTCAGAAATTGTTAGTGCGTAAAAAAATATTACAAAGCGTTTTGTGAATTTTAAAAGAATTTTTGTTCCGGCCAATTCAGTATACATTTTTATTAAAATTGTATATTTTTTGTGTATAATTTAAAATAGCCTTATCGCTACTTTTTATTTTTGAACTTCCTAACGAAGTTCTTTTTCATTGTACCCTTTAAATTTTTTTGTAGCCTGGCAACCCGCGCTTGACCAACATGGCATACTATACCCTTAGCCCTTCTCGTTCTAAGATAAGACACATTTTCGAAGCTAGAACGTTATATGGGTTAATGAGATAATGAAATGTTCTGTGCTATAAAACTACACACTTGCAAATAATGAAAAATATTACGGACTTTTACTGGTTGTAACTGTATGATTTAATAATAATTTGACAGTTTAAACTTATCACTTTGATCAATTTAATTATTATTGTATTTGTGATAGCATACTGAATATGTTATATGTTCTCCCTGCCTAATTAGATCGGATTTTCTAATGCAGAAAAAGATATAGTATTTCCGTTTTTTGAAGGAAATAACATCATTTATGGAGAATTCTCAATTCAAAAAATGCTATTTCGATTCCTTGATACGTTTACTTAAAAGTATATTTGTGAAGCTGCTCCATGTGTTTTATCCTCGCATTTTATATGTTTGATAGTTTATACAAACGTCATTTAATTATAGAGACGTTATACATATAATATATTGGTCGTCGTTAAATTATCTAATATATCCCATCAAAAAGATCTGCAGTAAAATATGACATCATTTAATTATTTTTATTTACTTAATCATAAATTTTAACATTACATTTCCTTACCTTACATTCCTTTATGTGAGACATTAATTTACTTTTAGCTTCCACACTAGGCTAAGGGCCTACCTCGTGGATCAGTACTCAGATTTAAAATCTGGCCAGGCATATCAAAGAGAATTGATACATTAGTTACATACATAAATACATTAGTATTCTATTTCGATGTCCTGGGGCATATCCCAGTTTCGACTAGTAGAGATTTAAGGCGTCGCGATTTAAAGCGTCGTGTCGCGTCGCGATTTGACGCGTGAAGCATGCTCACCGCTTATTCAATTCAATTCAATTCAATTCAAATTCATTTATACAAAATTGGTTCATAGAACACTTTTTGTACGTCAAAATGTTGCTGCCACCGCTTCGGAAGATGCCTCACTATGGAGAAGAAGCGGCGAAAGAAACTCCATAGGATGTACCTTTTATCGGTCTATGTCGCTTTCTTCGTTAATGTTTTAGGTACAATGCAATAGAAGGTTTTAATACCTATAAACAAACAACTCATTAGCACCTGTACAATTATTGATAACTTTAGGTAAAGATGATCAGAAGTGACTCATTATTAGTGACGCCCTCTGCCCAAGTGCCATGATTTTTAATACAAACGGTTAAAGTACTAATATACATTTAAAACGAATAGGTATTAAAATTGTAGCAATGAAACTTCAGGCAACAAAAATTTCGAACAAAATTGCAACTAAAACCTGTAGAAATGAATAATTCATTAATAATAAAAGCTGTACAATATGAATAACGAAAAGCGTACATATTGTTGGACGTCTGAAGGATTTAACACTGACCGTTTAACTCGTTTCGGTGGCTTTTGAGAAATTCCTTTGCGATATAAATTTTTCGCTGTCTATTCTCATAAACAATAAAAATAATACATATATTCATACACAATTAAAATTGTTTGAAATTTGTTAGATGTAAGCATAAAAAACAAATTAATGTCATATTATAATTTTAAAACGAAGCTATTAAGAAACATTATTAACATTTAGAAGTAATGTTCTATTATTTATTAACAAAGACGTATATTTTTGTACCAGCTTTTCACACGTAACTAGACTCGCTAAAGTAATTTTATTCTGTTTCTCTTTATAAATGTAACTCAAATTATAATTATTTTCTAGCTTCTATTTCCAGCTTGTATAGTTTATAAACAAATTATGACATCAAATACACATACGTAAAAAATTTCATGGCATTTTGTTTCGTTTCATTATTCTAACTGCCTCTTGGTTGCGCGGTCGGGAGGTCCTGGTTTCAAATCCCGGTTCGAATACTATTGGATTTTTCTAATTTAGAATTTCTAGTAGTGACTCGGAGTCAGGATTTGTGCCCGGTGTATGAAAATAGACTCACTATCTATTCCATAGTACTTAAACGTAACTGGTGAAACGTGGGGGTGTAGTAGGTACACTTCTCTGCCTACCCCTTCGGGGATTACAGTCATGATGTTACGTTGTTTCATTATTATATAATTGGACACTGTAGAATGATAATGATTGAGGCCCCTATCTACCCCAATATTCGGATCGGTTGTTCCCCACCTCCAAGAATATCTCAGACCCGTAAGTTCCCTTCCAATGTTTATCTTTCGTAAATCGAAAGTGCTTACCGGGGCATCAAACACCTGCTAAACATTCATTCCTTTTGTTTTCTGGCATCATCATCATCATTATCAAGCCTACTACCGTCCACTGCTGGACATAGGCCTTTTCAATAGCAGGCCACTGATCTCGATTTTCAGCTCTTCGCATCCAACCACTGTCAGCCACTTTGCGTATATCGTCGTCTATTGTTTTCTGGCATATTTAATTCAATCCTTTCTCTCAATGTACAATACCGATACTTTTAATATTTAATATACACTAGAAAAATGACGCAAAAAGGAATCGAAAAGTCGCTTTCAATCATACAAGACTTAACATGGAAACAGCGCCCGCCGGAACAGCTTAACAAATTCAGTTATATGTTAAGCGGTTATACCACCAGATTTTAATAATAAAAACGTTACTGAATGGCCTTCTATATTTTAGACAGGTCAGAATTACCAAGGATGTTGGTAGGAGCCAAGGTCAGCGATCTCCCATCGATTAGTAAGCCGCACGCAAAACTCCCGACTGCTACCCTTGACACAGAAACGGTCATTGTAGAGTCATGTGTACTCTACACCCAAAATATGTAGGGCAGGACGCGAAAATATCGCTGGCCGGCGGAAATGGGTGTCGTTAGAGCACCGGTTTCGAGGCTTTTTCTTTTTTAGGACCAGTTAGTAGTTCTGAGATCGTAAATGTTATATTATCACTTCAATCAATATTGACCGGCTCGTTGGTAAAGTGGTTAATAAACTTGGCCGCCAAATCGGTGGTCGTAGGTTCAATTTACTTTTGACTTGAATAAAACGTGTAAAAGCTTTAAATTAAAAACAATCAAAAACTGCTCTGCGTTCTTAGCCGGTCTATTTGAGAGGATCCTTAACGATCTGGAATAGGTCTCTGCAATTAGGACTGTAACTTTCAAATAGGAAACGTCGAGAAGCCTAGTTGAGTACTATATTTTATACTACTTTGTTAAAAACTGTACAACTACTAAATAGGAATAAGGCAATATTGAATACGTTGTCGGACTTCTACAATATTCTACATTTGAAGGTTGCTTATGAAGACATCTTGGGGCAACAGAATATAATTTTTTTTACACTGAGACTTGGACAATGTACTTTTATACTATACTTCATAATTATATCTGCCACGGAATTCTAAGGTAAATTATATTCACAGTTAAATTTATTCTGCTTAAAAAGAAAGAAAAAGATAAAAAGAAACAACCAATATTGCATAATAGAACAACATGTATGTTGTTTAATCATTCGTTTATTTGTGCATCAAATTCTGATGACCATAAAGAAATATTGGTTACCGATCATTTGACGATTAACTGAATTTGAGTATGGAATATTTAAAGATGCTTCGAAAGTTCATAGCAATGAAATAACGAATTTTCTTCAAACTGAGGGCAATGGTATGCTAAAAATCGAATCAACTCAAGGTTTCACATTTTACCTTACGTGTAAGAAGACAGACGGTCCGAAGCTCCGTAAGCTTTTCATTCTAAACGAACGAATGAATGAATGATATCGATGTTTCATAAATATTTTCAACTTAGTTATTTGAAAACGAGTAATTTATTAAACATGCACAAATTTGAGGTTAAAAATGATAAGGATAGAGCAAAGGTAAGCGTAAGAATCATCATTATCGGCCTATCTTAGTCCACTGCTGGACATAGGCCTCCAAAAGGGGGTTTATGCCCGTAATTTCCACGCTGGGCATGCGGGTTGGAGATCGCAGGGAATAAGAATAATAATAATAATAATAGCGTAAGAATGATACCATCTAAACATCCCATAATATCCCGACATGTTGGCGACGACGCCATTACAAGAATCGCAATGAAATTGAAAAATCGCTCAAATTTCTCTATGGAATTTTCCCAGCTACGGCAACATAATTTCTCACTAACGTAAGTAAAAAGCGTATTTCTAGACTGAGTAACATTTATATCATCGATTTTTCATGCCTTCGTTTATGTAACGTGCTATTGTTTTAATTTATGCAACGGTCTAGCAGTTCGCGCGTACGACACGTACGGAGACCAGTGTTTTCTATGGTCTTCCGTTTAAATCTATCGCAAAGAATATTTCCAAGGACACGGGAAGTGATGTACGG
>DWEC01001802.1:0-12678 GCA_018245735.1 Microceris miodesmiata | reverse complement strand
AAAAAAATCGTCAAGGAACTGAAATGCCTACGCCACTTGCATACCTTTGCATAATTATATAATACGTAAAGTGTTTCATTCTGCATTCATCAAACTGTTCTCTTTGAGCTTTTATCTTTGAAACGTGACTTGATGTATATTTATGCTGTGCCACTAGAAAGTGAAATTTTAGCCACAAATAAACAATGAAATCAAAAGTTGTTGGTGGTTGCAGGTATAAAAGAAGACCAACATTCAGCTAACTTGACCAAACAGGTCAGATACAAACTAGTAGGGGAATCAGGAAGCCTTTGAAATCCGCATTCGTGTATGAAGCGTATAAATGTACAAGTTACGTCTCAGGTCTGTAAAGATAGAGATTTGGCACTCGAACCTCCCTGCCCACCTCATACGGGGACTGACGATATAGTAACGAAACTAATATTTAGCAAAGTGTACTAAGACACGTGGACGCTAACCCATTAAGAGTTAAGTTCGTTTACTCGCGGCAAGATAACGTTGTGAAAACTTGTAAATAATTTACGATACGATATTTATAGAGCCATAGGATAAATAACTTCGGGTCACGGACCGATAGCGATGTGGTTATCACTGACTGCGCGCGGCCGACCCGCCGTCCAATTGGGCCAGTCGAAATGTTGTTCATCGGGAGGGGGTAGGGGATAAAGGAAGGGCGAAGAAGTCTCTCTTTGCGAATGCGAATTTTCGTTTGGAATACTGTTAAAAATAGATTGTTCAAAATGTTGTCAACAAAATACAGGATGACACGGAAACCAAATTAAAAAAGAAAAAAAGTCCAGTTAAAAATAGTCCTAATACAGTAATAACTTAATACTCTGCATGTTAAAGTTAAGATTTGCCAGAAACTACTATCACTACCGCCAACGATAATTTATGTTAAAACAATTTTGGTTTCGGTCTGAATGTTGTATTTACCGGTTGCATATAAATAAGGCATATAATATTAAAAAAAAAACTCTTCTTGCAGTGAAAATAAAACACAGATACATGACAAATTAAATACAAAAATAATTCAAAATATAAAATGCACATAATACTTTGAACAAATTACAGTAGTACCAGCTATTTGGTAAACGATAAGAAGTTGTAACAGGTTTCTGTGAGAACGTGCAATTAGTTAAACAAACAACGATAACCGCAAACGGAGCGGACTGAGCTAACGCTTTGCGGGGGGCCGCGCTGCCCGAGTTTCAGCCGGCTCTGGTCAGCTACATTGCTGTTTGATTGGAGAAGAACCGCTTATGTTTATTGTTTATCGCTTGGCGAATAATATTTTCCAGGTTATTGGCAAGATGTATTAAACTCAGAAAATAAGACAAATACTTTATTATTAAATAATTAGTAAATTTTTATAACTGTAAATTTTAATTGACACTATGTACATTTCCTATATAATGAATTCCGTATTTTTTTGTGTAACGTCACATATTTCATAACCAGCGAACAATCAAGACACTTCTAACAAAATCTCTACGGTATCCACATGCATTTCTTAAGGATATGGGCAAGGCCGCCGAAAAGGTTTTAGTGCGGTAAAAGGCCCATATAACCAGTATCATTCCCAGGGAACCGGGTACCTTTTGAAAGTTTCCCCCTCGTAAACAAGAAACAGCGCGGCCAGGTCTATAAAGCAAATCTGATGGAACCTAAAATTGAAATCCATGCGAATGAAGTCGCAGGCGACAGGACGTCTGTCATTAGTAATAAATCCATGAATAAACACTTATTATACAACAAAAAGATATTCCAATGATAATGATATTAGGATGTCTGCGGATTATTGACTTTTGCTAGGCTTTGTTATACTTTGTCAGCTGCCACCGCTGCCAGCACCTTTGCCACTGCTCTTAAAAACATAAGTAAAACTACTATCACTCATAATCACTTCAAATCTGAACTTCTCGTAGGTGCAAACAGCACGACAAACGATAGAACAATCGCACATTGTCCATTGATTCAATTATTATTTAAACCCATATCATACCTTATATATCTTATACCAGTGTTTAATTTCTAACTGACACCAGGCAACGTAACCTGATATACCTTAATCCATGTCGCACTAATCGAAAGCCCGCGATCAACGGTCAAAAAGGGGGTCGAAAGTCAATAAAAGGGTTGATGAACGGAACTATACTACAACGATATAAACACAAATATAGAGAAAAAGTCAATGCCATTCCTCGCACCCAAATAATCACCTTCGTATATTTAATATGTCAAAGCTGTCAGGCATTGTTCAGTTCTGATAAGATAAAGTTATTTAATCTTACACTGGACACATGAAGAAATTCACATTGAATCGCTTTGGACATGTGTTGTCTATTGCACTAATATACGAGTATATTCCAATAATTTCAGATAAATACGATTAAATTTAAACGTTATAAAATAAACCAGATGAAGCGTAAACAATTGTAGTAATAACGTTCGATAACAATACTCAAGGTATTTTAGAGTCCTTGTTGAATAATTATAAGTTGAAAACAAACGTATTTAGAGATCATCGTAATCATTATAAATCTGCCTTTCTATCGTCACAATGTTATTCATTACTCCCTAATCTCCTCTCAGAATTAAATAGGTTTAAGGTTTATGTTGTTCCACTAATGACTATGAACTATTGTCAAGTATGTAAAATAGCAATTATTTAATTTGTTTTAAACAAATGTGAAGTAATAACTGATATTCAAAAGGCTTTTGTAGAGTTTATTGTGCAGGTATACGTTAAGTATTTTTTCTTGTGTCAGGGATGATAAGTCAACGAAGATAAGGAAGAGATAGCGATGACGACAATTACAGTAACTTGTTAAAAGACTTATATAAATATCAGTGCTATCGAAAATCTTCAATTATCATAATTGTATTAAATTCGCAAAATTGTCATCATATATCCATTTGGTGGACCAATCCAGCAAATTGCAATTGGAAGTTTATTTTATAACTCTAATAAAAAACTTGCTAACACTCTGTGGAAAACTGCCAAACACCATGTACGAACATAGTTTAAGTTATAAAGTTGCTGTCGAGCAACAGGTCTTATTGGACTTATTGAAATGAAAACATAGCGATACATTGAAATGAATCTCCAATTTCGAAGCCGAAGTAGTATCGTAAAGATGTTGATGATGTAAGCTTCTTTAAAAAATCCGTAGAAAAAGCAAAAAATAAACAACATGTTGGTAGTAGGTACCTACGTAAATAAGATTAGTTTCAAGGAAAATGGCTGGTATGAAATTAACTTGCGATAATTGCATGTTTAACAATGTATTACAATTGTAGTATGCTGAATAAACAATAAAACAATTAGAGAATATGTTACATGGAACACGTGTATAGATAAAGTTAGTACGTTTATTAAAAAGCAAATTTCAGTCATATATGAAGTCAGTTAAACTAACAAATGCTAAACGGTAAACACGTAGCAACAATCTTCAGTAGTTTTTTATTATGGTTTAATAAGAATGTAAATTAGACGATACTAATGTATTATTTACCGTATATTAATAAGGATGGGAGAGCGAAGTACATTTCGTAAAATATGAAGTTTGTCAACAATGGACGGACGAAGCATTGAAATATCAAAGCAAAGAATTCTCTGTAACGACACAATGTACAATCAACGCACGGTACCGTATGTTAACCGTTACAGATTGTTGATAAAAACACACTCCGCGCCCAATTACAAATACAAAACATCAACATTCACCTTTATTTGTGGCATCTTGGCACGCACCATGTTGATCGCCCGCTTGCCAAAACTTCAAATGCAGCTAAATTCACCGCATTCTATGCATTGATAATATTGACTCGTTAACGTAAATCCGTCACAGGATGTTTGTTATTAAAACACTAAACCCAAATTTGCACTTTTCACATTCACAAACAAATTAAAAACAGTTGTATGAACATCGCACGATTACCAGATTTCGACTTTTGTAGGAACTCTTCGAGATGTGTCACATTTTAGCTAACAACGCAAGTTAAATCTCGATGGCAATTTTCCAAGATGAAGGAAATGGAATATGGCAAAGTACGCGGCTGACGCGGCACTAGCACGGCGAGAAGTGACCCGCGGCTCGCGCGGCCGATGTCTCATTATTTAATAGTCAGATAAAAGATTATCTATTGTAGCGTCCTCGGTCAATACGACACTAAATTACGTATTTGTCACCGAACACCGATAACCGGCAAGACGAAGGAATTCAGTAGTAAATGGCAGGACAAATGTCAATGATAAATAAATCGCACAGTTTAATCTTGCAGCTCATTTTTAGTCGTATGGAAAAGAAGATCAACTGCTACGATCTCTAACGTTGGAGGACCGAAGGAAATATAAATTTGCATCGTTCTTTCAGTTCGATACTAGTGTTATGGTATTCAATTTGAGGTTTCAATATTTATTCGCGTACAAATTCTATATTATAAAGACTAATATATCTACTAAATGGTTAAAACTAATTAATGATTGTAATACCAGAAAAAAATTTACATATTCCTTCAAAACTGACAATTTTCTACAGATAGAATCGTCGTTGTTGAAGTTGTTGTTATTGTCGACGTTCAAATGCAAACAAGAATTTGCACAGAAATTTGATATCACACCTTGTTGCCACTTGCCACCTACCTTGCCACCTACTTGACCAAAAAGCCACAAAACACTGGAATAGAGCACGCTACGCTGAGAACGGGGCTTTTAAAAAAACTTATATTTGCGAACACGCAGTGACAACGGAACTTTGAACCAAATTGTTCTAGCAAATGAACTTTGCCGCTGCCGCCACTAGTCCATTTTTCTCAAAAGCCTTGTTACCAAATCCGGAACGGTCTAAGTGCAGAGGCACATGTGACATGACGCGACGCGAACGATACGCGAGGTCCGTAACCGGCACACATTCACAAGATAAACGTCGCCAACGAAGATAACGCTGGCTTCCAACGTAATTTATACTTACGCGAGTAAACAATTGAGTTAATTCTAAGGAAACATCATCATCAATATTTTTTCGTTTCGTTGTTAGACGTCCCCTCTAGGAATGAGAAGGGTAAAGGCTTTAGTCTTCCATGCTAGCCAAGTACGAGACGACAGATATGACACGCTTTAGAGAACATCATGAAGAGCTCTAAGTTAATCAAGATCACGATGTTTTCATTCACCGTCAGAACAAGTTATGTTTAATTTTAACTTTCACTATACTATCAATACTTTTGAATGATTATTATTAAATATAACTAAAATAGTAACAAAGGTATCAATGGTTAAACTTCATATCTAATTACAAATATTTATTTGGTTTTCAATTATATATCGATGCACGAGAATATAACAAAAAGCAATATAATATTTCAAACATCTTGAGTAGGTACACAAAGGCAAGTGAGCAAATCTCACTCTATTTGACTCCGTACAAAAGCGCGCGATTCGGATCGTCAACGACCCAAGGATTACCGAAAGGTTAGAACACTTAAGCCTGCGAAGGGACTTGGATTCCCTTTGCGTGTTCTATCGGTACTAAAGAATGCGAAAATTGGGAAATTACAGCATACACCCCACATTGATCAAGGGCATGAATTCTTTTAAACCTAAAAATACTTATAGCTATGTATGCGATCAACATTATTCCCACCTCTACTAGACGTTTATTTGTCAAGTTGATATTTTAATGATTAATTCCTTCACTACTTCATAGATAACAGAATAAGCAGCAAGATAAGGAAGATAATTAATAAACTGAACAAATACACGAATATTTCAATAAGCTTATACTAATATGTTGCAAAAACAAAATAATGTCCAGAATAAATATTGAGCATTACGTTTACTTTAGTACACTCACGTAAGTTTGGAAAGATATATTCGTAGGTTTAATGATAAATAACTTTTGTTCCTTTCTCTGAAGTCAAAAAACAATAAAGAAAAATGTATTTGTAACAGGAATATAAATATAAAAAAAAACTATATTTTACTACATACATCTCTCTCTTTCCCTAGATGCATAATGTACAAGTAAGCAGTGACGCCCAAACAAAAATAATAATGACAACAAGTACCACACAGCTATCTCCCGAACCTAACAGAACTTGTCGGAACCTCTTAACTGATAAATATATTATACGTTCTATAAATTACGAAATCCTGGCAAATTTATATAATTTTACACCCAATAACAGAGCAAATGTTTGTTCTCAACACACAAACAACTTTTTGTTTATTCACAACAAACATTTGTCCTAAGCGTGAATCAAACGCCCAACTCCAGCTCAGCAATCAGAGACACAGACCATTAGACCAAGAGGCAAATCAAATAGATTTAAATAAAATATATAGACTTCAAATAACTAAAATGTAAAGCCGGCAACACAACCAACCTAATAAAAACAAAGGCACGTGTAAAAATGATAGAAAATATACAGATAAAACACGTACCACACTCAATGGTCAAAAGTCCATTCCCTTTAATAAAACCGACCGCACCAACACAACAATTTAACATTTCTAAATGGAAAATAAAAATGAACAAAGCGGAACTTACCACCGCTGTTTCTATACCCAGCGTGTCCATTGTTCTGCATTTGTGTAGAGTTTTTAATATCCTCAGAGAAAAATCAGAACGAGGTGTATTTTTATATACTGCAGGTTTGTAATAGGAATGAACAACATTAGCTTTTTAAATGCGAAAACTTTCCAGTTTCGAAATTTAAAAATATTTTATGTTAAGGGGAATTCAGAAAATCTTAAATGAACTGGTCCAAAATAAGAACGAGAAGAGAGAGAAAATAGTACATATTGTTGGGTCACAAAAAATAGCAGTTTTCAGAAACACGTTCCGTGTTTTTATACCCATAGATTAAATAATCACAAAAGGTGAATACGCAACCTATTATGACAAGATTAACTAAGGTTAAATTTAACCGACCAATGAAAGTGTTGGACGATGATTATTAATCAAAATCAAATGCTCTAAATCATCCGCAACAACTCTAGAACATCTGGTTGGCAGCTGGCGCAGACCGGGACGCGACGGGCGCGTCCCCAGGTACCGGTATAAATATGAACCGAGTAGGTACGCAACATGTGACATGGCGACCTTGCGACTGATCGTGATATTTGTGCATTTTGATGAGCAGCTTTTAAATCTCCATATTCTACTTTTAGCTCTTTGTAGGGCAATATTGGAATAAATTACTAAACATACCTTTGATATGATCTTATACAATGGCATATTGTAACGTTATCTGAGGAGGCGTATCAATAGAATTAAAATTTCAAAAAGCAAATCTTCAGAATACCTAAATCATTATTAATAAGTGTTAACAAGCTGTGCTAAAATAACAGATTCCGTCCCATTTCTTTTCTTGATAATTAATTACATATTTTAGGATAAATTTGTGTTATTTCATGTACGAAAAATATGTAATCATTAGACACTAGCTTTATGAATAAATAAATATATCAAATGTCGACTTAAGATGATGCTTTAACTTCCAATATTAATTAACACTTGATTTTTAATTAAATAAACTTAACATAGCAACTAACCACAGTAAGCAGTATAACAATATTATATAAGAATGAAAACACAAAATACAGTCCGTATAAACTCAACACCATTACTAATAATATTAGCATCTAATAATAATCTTTTAACACTAATTCTAATAATAATATTAGCATCAGTTATTTAATAAGAAATATTATTTTTATGACCACAGTAAAATGTAAAATAACATAATAAAGAAAGAAAACGAAATCCGCAATCAGTATCATCTGGATGGTAGCTGAAACCGTTCAGACGTGACAAATGGACGTACCGAAATACAACTGAACATGAATCTAAACAAAAGCGTAACAATAGATAGGAAACAAGCGTTGTGTACGTGTTAACTGAGGCGAGATTGGCTGGTGGCGGGCAGAATGTTCTAGTCACACATTGTAAACAAAATATGATCCATCGAGCGCCGTTTAGTACGTATTGGATACGTGCGCCCTATCCAGCGCTTTGTCTAGCTTCAGCTTCACGGTCTGCGGGTCGAAGCGTAAAGGTTGCATCGTATCGCACGTAAGTGAACCGTGATTTTATCCTTTTGTAACTGAGTGATGATATTTGAATGGGAGTATAGGACGTAGAGAGTACGTATATCATATTGCTGTTTATATCTAACAAAAAGGGACACGTCACAAATAATTTCATCTAAGACTAGCAACAAGGTTCAAGTTTACATCAGTGAAATAATAATTGTTTCGCAATAACTATAAAAAAATTATGCTTGATAGAATTCCAACAACGTAAATATGTCTATAATATTGAATGTTCTCGAGTCGAAAAGATAATGAAAATATATTTGGTACACATCTCGGCTTTGTATTTCACAACTGCATCGGAATATCCGACAACCTCTCTAAATCCACGATTACAAAGCTAAGGGAGCACAGTGATAACGCAAACGGTTAAATGTTGGCCGAAATTATTTTCGGCGGAGGGAAACTTATGTAGCTTAGTTCCGCTTCCAGCCATTTGTTTCGTTAACTATACATCTGTTTTTTTATCATACAGTTCTGTAACATGATGAAAATCTGTTATTGAAACATTGGCACTATGCATTTTTATGGAGAATACGAGGATAATCAAAATGAACATCTTAAAAAAAGTATTTCGGACTGTTTAATAACAACAATGTATTATATATGACAAAAAATCTTTCGAACCAAAAACGCTAGATATTTAGTCATTGCGTTCTCACATGGTAAAAATAACTGATTTTTATTTTCATTTGGCTTTCTCATCTGTCAGTCTACTACACCCAGTCGGTAAGTGTACTCAGAAAGCCGATGACCCGTTCAAATACTTTTAAATGTTGAGTTCTTAAATACTGAAATGGCAACAAAATATTTTTAATAAAATAAACAATATTATTGATACGAGAAACATGATTTTATCCTTTTGTATAATATATGTGCAATAACTAAATAAAAATATAGTATAATTAGTGATATTTTACAATTAATTTTAATATTTCAAATATGTATAATTAGGTGTTAATAAAAAATGCGATTTAACCTAAAGGATTTCATACAATCTTTGTGTTTTAGCTAAATACAAAGAAATTTGGGCAAATAAACGTTGTCTTTTTTCGTATCCATATCTT
Organism: Microceris miodesmiata; assembly: GCA_018245735.1. Lineage (NCBI taxonomy): Eukaryota > Metazoa > Arthropoda > Insecta > Lepidoptera > Hesperiidae > Microceris > Microceris miodesmiata. Next base: position 3,510 of record DWEC01001802.1, on the reverse strand, counting down.
TCATGAGCAACGGAAGCAAATACCTAAGGAACTACTCGTAATACCACAATGATATAAATATGATGTGTCACATTCCAGCACCATCATCATCATTATTGAACCTTTTATGGTCCGCATTGGACATGGATATTCACACAAAAGAACAATAGTAGGAACTAGCTATTATATTTATTTCTCTAAAACGAATTCTAAACCGACTTTCACATTGTGTCCTAACTTTTTTTATCATTGCGTTTGGCCGCGATCCCGCCTGATGAAAAGCGCAGATGCGTCCTAAGATAGAGTACGCATGTCTAATAAGAGCCTATTCAGCTTTGTTCTGAAGAAACTTTTGATTTTTCCACATTTGTTTTAATTTTAAACATACAATTACATATAAAGATCTCGTAAATGCCTACCGATAGCCTGGTGGTTTATAATTCAGCCTCTCACTCCGACGGTACTGTGTTCAAGTTCATGGCGCGCACCTCTTTAGAAAAATATGCGTATTAATATTAAATATCACTTAGTATAACGGTGAAAACAACTTGGTAAGCGTGGCAGACTATGGCCTTTACCTTTTTATCCCTATTACACGTATACATAGCCTAGTCCATTTTATACGTATCCACTCGAGACTAGCAAATTTTATGCATACTAATTTTTAAAACATAAAATATGACCGAGGTATCTTGCCTCCGGTATTCAAAAATGTATAACTGTTACGGGCGGGGAGGAGTGCTAATGTAAAATGAATTGCGCCACCTGTTAAATTATTCTACTTCTAAAATAGACGGGACGGAAATGGAGCAACTCGCTGTGGAAATTTTGGAAACACGACATAGAAGATGTTTTAACAAATACCTACTAAAAGTAAATTACTATTATTACTATTACCATTATATAATCGCACCGAATCAATTGCGGGATGGACAGAGAACACCATGTGCTAAATATCTTTGGTCTTGAAGACGTGAGGTGGTTCTTCTACATTTATCACTCTCTTCAAATCAAATGTTATTTACTGTGGAATACGGGCAAGCAAGTGGCTAAGTCTGCTTTTGTTCCATACTGTACGAACGAGGAACACTTTGCAAAAGTATTGAACCAGTACAAAAATATATAATTACATAACATATACCTAATTGCGTAAAATTATAATGCTCGTGTGTAAATAAATAGTAATACCTAAAAAATAATCTAAAATGCAAAACTGTTGTTTAAATTGTTGTTTAAAGATATTTTAGCCCTCGCTGCTCTCTGCCTGTCTCATAAGAAACCTGACATGACGATATAATAATTCTGTAGACAAATCGCTATTACCAAATTTCTTTCAATTTTTCATGCGTAATTTAGAGTGAGTATAACAGATTGTATCACATCAACAAAACGAAATTATAACCAACCTTTAAAATTGACTGGTCTGTTAGTGCAGTGGTTAGTGAGCCGGTTGGTGAAATGAGGGTCATGGGTTAGATTCCGACCCGGAATATTTGCGTGATAAATACAAGTACTTACTCTTTATACATGTATGTAATTCACCATCTGTCTAGTTTCCATAATACATGTTCTTAGGATGCTTACTTTGCAATTAGATGGCCGTGAGTAGATATTCCAAGGTACGGAAAAATATATACACAACAACAACAATGCAATAAAAATCAATTGATGTAACAATCGAACATCAATTAGAATCTCGTACACTGACTGAGTTCTTAGGAAAATATCGTCACCAGTTCGAACTGACGGCAGCCGAGTCACGGACAAACCGCTTTTCATTAGTTTCAGTTACTGTTCACTGAACACCGCTAACGCTACAGGGACTAATTGATGAACTACGAATGACTGAAACTTAAGAGCCAGCGCGAGTGTTAAATAACCAGTATGACGTCATCTCCATACAAAAATATATATACACATATATATAAAATGAGATCATGTTTACAACGCCTGTTTCATTATCTGTGACGTCAGGTATACAAGGGTAGACATTTGGTACTAGATGCTCTCTGTCAGACCCATAAGCGACTTGGCGTGATTGTAATACACGACACTTTTATATACTTAACAATAAACAAATGTGACAGTCTGTCTAAAACTGAATATATGTTGCATAGGAAGAGTGTTTGCAACTCAATTCGAGCCTCATCAGACTCAATTTGTACCAATTGCAGTTCCGAGGGAGGCGTTGCTTGTACTGAACAAACTCCGGAGCCCCTTAGCTTCCTCTTCGTCATTCGTAATATATCTATACTTCTATGGTAAATATATTATAAGCAAAAGTACTATGGAACAATGACAATATCATTTTGGTCCGAATTGATTTAAATCGCTACTTATAAAGTGATAACTGTAATAAGTCGTATTAACAACTTAAATGAACTGACCTACATATTTTAGATTCATTCTACAGATCTGTGAAGATAATGAAATTTGGCACGCAGTGCTTTGTGCCTACCCCATAAGGGACCTGGCAAGATATTATGATAATATTACGATATACGCATGACATACTACTATTACAAATTTGTGTTATATACATATTTAACGTTTCCATTGTTTCAACTCGTAATGAGAGTTTTGTTATTATACGAATAGTGTCGGTTGACAATTAAAATGAAGTTGATAATTCTATCGGGTGCTATGGTTAGAATCAGAAATAAAGAAAAAATAAAACAGCTTGTATCGGTCCGCGGGGAATCCCTTAAAATAGGTACCTACAGCGATACCGGTAATTGAAAGTTCGATCGCTTCTGTTCACGCTCGCTGGGCAGCGTAATGGATACCCCGTCGGCAGCCTTACACTGCTTTATGCTTTCGAAAAATTAAAATTGAACTTTAAAGCTGTATTGTTAATTATCAACAATAATTATAGCTTAGAAAAGATACACGCGATTATCTGATGTTAAACCAGATAAATTGTATACAATGGTGACGAGACAACTAATTAGTATTAATATCTACACCAAAAGGCAACTCAAAACTCAAAAAATGTCGCAGTATTTAGATATATAGCATTTCACAAAAGGTAATACATTAATACAGCAAAAGTTTATTGAACACCTAGGAGACTTTTTGTTTAATCCAGGCATTAATTTCCATAATTATCAACAAGCTAATCGATATTATTTCATAACCGCAATATTTTAAACCTGATAATTGCCTATACTAAGGGAAGTAAAAGTCTTTTGGAAAAAAAAATCGTCTCATCATCATAATAGTTAACTAGGGCTATTGCAGTGTCTCTTTATAGGAAGTACGAGTACCAGTTAGTATTCAAGAGTCAAAATAGAATCACCAAAAATCAAGAAAAGGATTACCAAAAACCATGAAAATAAATTTTACAACAGCAATAAGAAAATAATATAATTTTAGAGTTAAAGCTACTTTACACTGAAAGAATTTTTCAGAGATGGACTGTATTATTACACACTAGCTGTGGCCGCGACTTCGTCCGCGTGGAATTGATTTCTAAATAAAAAATTCCTAACTAATTTGACTAGCGTTAATAACTATACAACCACGAAAGGA
>DWEC01001801.1:0-12681 GCA_018245735.1 Microceris miodesmiata | reverse complement strand
CTATGGAACAGGGCGTATCAAAATGTTTTGTACTCTTTCAACAGCTCATTTAAGGTAGGGCTGTGTACGTTATAAAAAAATCCATTTTAAATACCGATGAAAACAAATTCATAAGTAAATCTGTTGGAAAATAAACAGTAGCTTGATGTTTTGTATTTTTCTATAGGTAATACATATGAATAGCTTTTTAACTTAGTGGTGGATGGCCGTGGACGTTCAGTTCAGTAATTGTGGGTTTGATTTCCAGTTAGCAAAAATATTTGTGTGACGAGCTCGAGAAAATATCTTCTGTACGAGCGTAAATCTGTCTGCACAAATATCTATGCAGTACTGTATAGGAAAATAACACCATTGCATACAATATAAGACAACAGAACGTCCATACATACAGAAGTGGAAATGAAATTGAACAAGAAAAATAGGTGGTCTTATTGCTAAGAAAGCGATCTCTTTTAGACAATCTTGACTGGAAGGAGCTCATTTAAAGAAAAGAAAATAGGTAGAACTTCAAAATTATATGTAGACTATCATATATAAATTTATTAGACGTCTGGTTGTCATGATACAGGCTTCTGATATTGTAAAAAAGCATAAAAAATAACGACCGTATTTATAAAAATTAATAATTAAGCAATATTCAATTTCCCGCTCTTCCGAATAAACTATTAAGAAAGTCATATTAATAATGATAATTACAGATGCCGGTAAATAAGTAGTAATATTGCAAAATACATAGTCGAAAATACCTGCTGTTCATGTCTAATATATGTATGTATATACATTCATATACGTGTAATTTTGGTAACTACGGTTACTAAGACCACATAAGATCAACATTTATTGATATGTTACTAAACGATATTCATTATGTAGTTACCTTAACGTACTTTTTTATATGTAAAAGTATTCGACAATGACTATGGTTGCCTTGTTGGACGGTTGGTCGACAAGTCCTGGGCTCAAATCCCAGATCGATTACTACTGGATTTTTTGAATTTAGAATTTCTAGTACTCGCTCGGTGTCTGGATTTATGTCCGGTGTATGGCAAAAAGCTCACCACCTATTCCATGGGACTTAAACTTAACTGGTGAAATGTGGAAGTGTACTACGCTCCTCTGTCTACCCCTTCGGAGATTACAGACCTGATGTTAATTTTTTTTTAAATATTCGATTAATGTAAGTGCCCAGCCCTGTAACGGAAGCACGCCCGAGTGGCCCGTACCTGCGCACGCGCCATCACGCTACAGTGACCGCATACCGCACATGTTTTTCAGCGTTTGTTGCCACGTGTTAAATGTCAGTCACGACGCCAGTCACGTGTCAGCACTTACATTGGCTTCAATTTATGGCTTTGTGTATCGCTTTTTTTAACTTTTTATGGTTGGCTACATTCCCTTCACCGGGAATTGATTTTAATTGTTGATGTGATTCAGACTGAATCTGCTGTTTGATTTATATAATTAAGTTACTGATAATTTATATAATTAATTTATTGATAACTTTACCCTCATGTCTATGTTATCAAGGTGTGCATCACTGCACATATTTCTATCGCAATAGAAGTTTGTAATTGTGTAATTATTTGTTAACATTATTGGTCGCAGAGCCTTCTTTTCTTAGACTCTAGAAATAACAAACGAGCGTTGTTATCACAATGTTTATACGTAAATAACATAAAATCTATAAGCCGAAGAAACATTTTCTCCGATATAATTATAATTACATTTCAATAGCAAACTTCCAATTAATTGTTTCATAAAGGACCCGAGTTCGCGACAGCAAAGCGCTTGGAAGCCGTACGAGAGAGAGAGAAAACAATTTCGTCAGATCTCAATAGCAATGCAAATATCGTGAAACGTTATATTGGTCTTGTGTAAAACAAAGCTCCGGGAGCTTTAGTTAACCGGAGGTGAAGAGGGAAAGCTTTTACAGCACCTCCAACAATCGCCCGAATTTCGCGGATTGGTGCAAACTTGGAAATCAGCTATTCAAAGTTAAATTATATAGCGAACAATTATTGGACCGGAAACAGAGGGAGAGAGACATGGATGAGGGAGTACTGGATGTGACAATTCTCAAAAAGAAACCTTATTAATAAAACGTTAGCTACTACTTACTAGGATATACGAATAAAATCATTTTTGGACAAACAATAAAACCGTGATATTAGACATTATATAATTGAATAATCGCAACAGTAATAACAACTGGAGATAGGTGTTGAAAGTTACGTTCAAATGATAACAATGCAATGGAATTAATGGAAACCACAAGTTGTAATACTGCTGACTTGAAGTTGGTCAAAGAGAATTCCATGTTAGTGACTGATACAATAGTGTACTAGCTCACCGAAAAACGGTATTGTCGCTATCTTTTTCCAGGCAATATTCATATGGAAAAATTAAAAATCTACTAATATGGGGAATAGATGGATATTTACGAATTGTTTGGCTGTTATTCGCAAAATAGTGACCTATTATAATTTGCACAAGATTTGTCGGATTGTAGTTTGTTTATTTATTCCTTGAGGAATCTGACAACTTAAATGTTATATCATTTCCAGTGCCATTTAGTAATGAAAACTTCCCCAGCTGGTCGCAGATAGACGACCCCGCCGCCCCGCGGGTTCAATCGCTTGATTAATACAAAGTTGTCCATTATTGTAATTGAGGTATCCGAGTTTATAGATTTGTTTTAATTGATAATTTCGCGTTTGTTCTGTTTTGGATTGATGAAATTTCCAATACCGACTGTTGGGCAACTATCTACAAACCTAGATGGACCAGTCTACGCTATGTTTGTTTTTAGATATTAAAATAACGTTCAAAAGTACTAGGTAATTTTGATCTAGATTAAAATATATCCAGTTCAAGATTCTGATTAAGAACATTTTTTATTCATCTTAAATTGTCTTATTTTGGTAATTTAAGCTATTTATTGTTACCTATCCTGGTATTGGTTAATTCTCAAATAGTATTGTCATCACACATAGGTACATCGAAACTGGAAATGGTTAATTGGCGTAACTATTGTTCGCTCTAATTACTGATTGCATGCATGTTGGTGTCACCGTTCTATAACTCATTGTCAGGATATGTCCGGTTTGGAATATCGAGAAAGCCATATTAGATTGTAGATCAGTTTCAATGTCCAATTTTGAGGTCCTATTTAATTACGATACTATTGCAACAATGCAATTTTTGTTATGTTCGTATGGAAGCTTTGAAGTTGCTATATAAAGTCGCATCGATTTGATAAGGGTCATAGGTTTTTATTTCAGGATAACAATGAAGATCAACCAACTAGCTCAACCAAGAGCATTAAAAGCTCCTAAATGTTCGAGTAACAAGCTCTTCCTTCGGTGCTATTCATCTTCATCATCACCAATGCTTTCAGGTATCTTCTTAGATTGAGAAAGTTTTAAGGACCTTGATCAGGTGCGGGTTAGCAGATATACGATTAAATAGTCATAAATGAACATCGGAGATGTTGAAATATAAATCGATATATACATTTTATTTTGATCACTAGCTTCTCGTTCAATTAATATGTCGTCGATAGTAGAGCAAGAACCTGTATTTCCATTTATAACTGAAACTTCCACGGTGCCATCAAATTGATGAGATGGACGTTCCGTGTTGTTTGCGTCTGGATTACGGAACCGTTCAATTATACAAAGTCTCGGCTATTACGCTGCGGTTGGCACAATTTGTATTCGAATAAGGAAACTTCTTCGAACTGACCTCGAAAAACACCTCGGGGTAATTAAAGGCTTAAACTCTCTTCAAAATTCGAATGAACTGAATCACGATTAAAAAGTACGAGTAACTAACTATTCACAGAATGTTGTTTCTTTACGAGTCACGAGGCAATATGTTGAAGTTTATTCTCATCAAAATACCGAACGAAAATTTCCGAATCAATCAACAACTCGGCGAAAACTTCAGCACCAACAATTTGCAACAACCTAGTAGAAATCCTTCCAGCCAAATTCACTTTAGTCACTGTTCAGTCCATAGTGAAATACTTCGGCTATCTTTTGCGAACTAAGTCCAAAGTTGATCCAATCACGGTTACGGAGCGAAACGTTCAAAAAATCTAATCACGACCAACCACAGAAGATAAATAAAGATAATGCGACAAAAGTATACCGCCAGTTAATTTCCCCGACGAAAGTTGGTCTCGGTAAATTGGAGAGAAGTTTCTCTCTTCATTTCCTGCTGATGTCGACGATCCACCGAAAACTCCGTCCACAACGATGGTGTAGTTGAAAGGGATTTTCGCCCCTCGTTACATACTTTTCTCCTGAACTTTTGGGCGTGTTTAGTCTGCAATATCGTTACTCACGGTAGTTGCGGTTCATTTGCAAAACCTTTGAAGTTTCACTGCTATTGGAAGGTTCTATTGTTCTCCCTTTGTTTCGTTCACTAGTGATTTAGGGCGACATAATTTCATTTATAGTACAAAAATACATATGTTCAACTCATATTTATTTCGATTAGTTATTCTCAAGTCTTCTCTTAATTGTATGGTATTTACAATAGCATATTATGATTGCCAATATCATAGTCTTACAGTGAAATATTATTTTTGATGCCATTCATACTAACTCGTGTCTTCCTGAGTTGAGCGTCTTGTACAATGATTGTGAAAGTCAGGAATAAGGAAGACAAAAAATGTACGATGTATGATACCGCACATTTATTTTGAAATTTGGTCTCTAGTTCTCCGAATCCAAAAAAAAACTAATGCCTTCTATGAAGTACCGATCCACGGTATATCCGGGTTTACTCTGATATAACATTTTTGTTGGGCTAGTGCAATTGAGCTATATGGGTTTTAAACGTACGGAAAACGATTGGGTGAGTTAGGGGGCTTCGGTATCAGGTGGTCGATAAGTCGTTGGGCTTCCGATTTTTTATCGTCGTAATTAATATGATTACCCATATTTTTTACTGTTGTTCTACATATTTTTATAGGTATTTGTTACATTCGAAATGTTTTATGTATATTTTTTTGGATTGGTACAATTTAAATAATTATTGTATTCCTATGCAAAAATACGATAATTTTTTAGTTTTATTTAATTCACAAATTATAAATAGTTAAACATTATATTATATTGTGTATTGTTTTACAAGTTTCATCCTTCTTAAAATGCAAAGTATTGTATGTGTATTTATTGCATCTGACTCATTCACATGTTCCTTATATCTGAATGTCTATGGTTGGTGGAGGATATATGTAAATATTTTTCCTTTCAACAGATTAAAATATTTCTACACTTTTAAACAACTGTTTACTAATGTAACGTAATTATAACTCCAAACGAGGAAAAGAATTAATCATCATGTAAATTTCAGAAACGCGTATACATTGTCCACTAATAATATTTAAGACAACCAGTTACATTTGAAGTTCACTTAATGTATTGGCTTGTATTATTTGATATAAAACCCTCCAGGTAGGGTCTTGGGACACCCTCGCTCATTACTTTCGTAAGGTTACCACGCACGGTTCAACGCGACAGTGTATACAGGGGGAGGTAATTATGACATCATAATTATACAGGGGATATTGTGTAAGTAGCTGTGCCCGTGGCTCCGTTCACGTACTCGACATAATTACGATAAAGCTTCTGAAGCACCTTATTATAAAGTTCCACTGTCCTTTTCCAAACATAATGAGACGCTAGCCCTCTATACGAGTACATTTTCTTTCGTAAATGCTCGTAGTACTCTCGTTGCAATCTGACGGCTTTATTGATTTTGTCTAAAGGGGATTTTTTCATGTTGATGGTAAGGTTATTATATAAAGCCTATATAGATACGAATAAAATATGGATGTAAAAATTGACTGTCTCGTTGGTCGAGTGGTTGCAAGCGCGACTGCCGATCGGGGGGTCCTGGATTGAAATCCCGGGCCGGGTACTATTAGATTTTTCTAATTTTGAATTTCTGGTAGTGACTCGGAGCCTGGATGCGTGCCCGGTGTATGGCAATAGACTCACCACATATTCCGTTGTGGGACTTAAATGTAACTGGTGAAACGTGATGTACTACACTCCTCTGCCTACCCCTTCGGGGATTACAGGCGTGATGTTACGTTATGTAAAAATATTTATGTATTTAGAAATATGTATGTACATACATATATGTTGTCAATCAAGCATTTGGTTGACAGCGAGGTCATCCAACATATTATTATTAAGTATAATTTTACGCTTGGTGAATATTTGAATCAATTTACTTATGGCGCGCTAAATTAGAGCCTTATCCTCTTTAATATAAAATAAAATAAATCTGCTTCAGTGAAAGTTTATTTCTGGAAAGTTCTGCGTTTCATTCCGAAATTTTGATACCAGGTGTATTACAAGGGCATTGCTTTTGTAAAGAATAAATTGTATATTAAAATAAAGAACTCGAACCATAATAAGAAAATCCAGTAATATTCCATTAAAATCCGCATTACTATTAATGTATATTTAAAATTCGCGCCTTCTGTTTTTTACATTGCCCGTCTCGTTATTCTGCATATATAGCATTGTCTCATTCACTCTCCGTGACCTGAACGATCGGCCATGTTGCGTTTTTACAAAACAATTCGGTGTTTTACCTGTCTTACTTATAATAAACAATATTTAGGCCAAATGCTCCTTTTACCGAATATTGACAGTGTTGCTGTTTCACAGCCAAATGACTATGGCGACGTTTCATCTACAAGATGACTTTGGAATGAGGGTATTTTCTTAAAAACGTGAATGTATACGCTGCTTGTGATAAATATGGCGTATTAAATCGTCATCTCTTTTTACCTTTCCACTAATGAATATACATAGGTCTACTCCCATAATGAGAAATATTAAGCTCATAGTCTATCAATATTGTTAATTGCGAGGTAGATGACTTCCGCTACTTTAGAAAACGCTATATTATTATACGACGTGTAAGTTTACTCATGTCAATTTTCTTTATCGATATATCGATATATCATTTATATCTATCGACTATTAATGGTTCAGCCATCAAGGACACTGTCATCTACTACTACCTTCATAAAATTACTACCTAATAATCGAATAATATCGGAGTATATAATAATAAAAGTATATAATAATAAAATCGAATAATATCAAAGCTGGCTTAGTATTAATGTATCCAAAACTCTCATAGTTTCTAATAATTATGCAGGTACTCATGTTGCTGACCGTACAGTGTGACTGTACGTATATTTTGTGACCCAAGCGCGCTCGGTATCGCAACGTGTGACGTTTTAATGAGATGCACAAAGGACGGTGCGCCGATAAAATTAGCGACGCCGAACACATCGATGCTATCGCTACCTGTGCGGCTTTGTATCGATAACAAAAAAAAAACAGTTATTTCTCACAAAGATTAAAAAAATTTTGGCTTCAAAATCAATTCGACTACCGTTAACAAATAATGCAAAAATATTTTTACATGTTCAATTGTATCGAAAACTTCTTTTATATGTACAATATATTTTGTTTGGGAAAACAGAGACGTCAGTACCGTCAACAAATAATTCTATAAATATGCTGTTAACAATTTACGTTCGGAGTTATAAAACTCTCGAAACTTGAATGTTCTGTTATTTCAAGAAAATAAAGTAAAATACATCTATAAAGTTTGCTATAAAATTTTATACTTAACCTATTAAATATAAGGGGTACTTTCAATCCTAGGCCTAAGAAGAATGGAATATAATATACACTTCCAAAACAAATGCGGCAAGCCGAGGATAGGGCGTGATTTTGTTCATTGGGAAGGCCTATGTCCAACAGTGGACTGAGATAGGCTGATGATGATGATAATGGAGATGAATTAGCCTGCCTGGCGTATCCTATAAAACAGAAAACCGATTTCCGATGAGGTTTAACGATAGCGAGCTAACAACAATAACAGATACTGATTGCTTAACGCGATCACCGACGTTAGGTGACGGTCGCGTAACCTAGTGGTGGCCAACTACTGATCGCAACTGCTAACTCAATTGCAATTTATTCAAGTGGTTTGTTGCTTTATATACTAGATATACATATATACACACACACACACACACACACACATATATATATATATACATATATGCACACACACTCACACTCTCATATATATATATATATATATATATATATATACATACACACACATATATATACATATACACACATATATGTGTATATATATATATTGTTGTGTTTTTGTATAATATTATCTGTTAATAATTGTTCCTTTGTTTAGGCCCATATCTGTTTATATCTATCACTATATTTTTTTCACTTTCTTCCCTTTACTTCGTACCTACATTACATTTTATCTGTAACACAAACAACTTTGCAATACAACCCTCCCCAGAGAAATCTTCATTAAGGTATAGAAATCAAGAAATTCTTCTCAGTTTTTTCATTGCCTTCTGGGATTACACTGAAACAACCCATTATAACTGCCAAGATTTCCAAGAAATTTGTCCTATGAGGATCCCGGGGGCAATCAAGTTCCTATGCTTGGGGAGGTACGATTTACTGAAACAGATTTTGGGTAAGACATGGATTATGAACATGGTAAGACATGGATATTTTTGTAATTCGTTCAACAAAGTTCGAATCGTTTAAATACTTGATCAAATACATATTCGTATGTAGGTACATAAACAGGAATTACATACTTGTGTCATATGTGTATTTTAAACATTCTTTTGATTTCATAGTAAGCCCCTTTCCTCTATTCCATTTGATTTAAATTTACATTACATTTGGGCATTTTAAGCTAATTTGGCTAATTTCTCTGACCGTGTAATGACCGTGTCGCGAGCTTCATGTTAGCGGAGCGCTGACCACATGCCTAGAGAGATTTCACAAAATGTTCCATCCATATAAAGTCTATGTTAACCACTGGCAACATGTGTTAAAAACTATTTAAATTAAAATAAAATCATGGAGAATTTGTAACGGAATTAAAACACTAATTAATTCGTGTTTTTTATTAACTGGAATTCTCAATCTAATAAAAACTATAATTCATATCGGTTGTTTTGATAAATTAACTTTCGATATTAACTCTTTTTTTGTAGTATTATTATATACGGAGGTATCAATTTGTTAATTTCAATACAATATACATATGTACTTTTTTGCTAACCGTACGGCACTGACCGTATCAGATCGCGTGGCTAGCTAAAGTCTATATCAGCAGTGACGGCGACCGCGTACTGTCGGAAATCAAGCTAATAATCCGAACCGGATTAAATCCATGTCCGCTGATGAGTCATAAGCGTGTGTCCAAATTTCATTGCTACATTGAGAACCATACTTAACTTAACTTCACCCTTCTTATTCTAAAGGGAGACCCGTCTCCCATAATTAAAGCTAAAATGGTTGATGATGATTTATTATTCCAGTGGTTTTTAATGTCTGTAACGCTGCTTTCAATCTCAATTTTAATGTTATTAATCTAAATAGTTATCATTGCTATTACGCAAATAAAACTGGAGGACAATTAAAAACAGTTGGATATTTGTTATGATTTTTCGTTTGGAAATTCACTTGAATAAGCTTTCGTGTAGCAAATATTAATGACATTAAGCAGTTACATAGCAGCACGAGCCGGGAACAGTTTGTATTTAAGGTTATTTCACATTGATTATTAAACTCTGTAATAATATAATCGGGGGTGTTCACACTGTATTTGTAATAATATTTTACATAAAAAAATCAGAAATATTTTAATCTTTCCAATGATATTATAGTTTTAACATACAACAAAATCATTGGTAATTTAACAGTAGGTATATGATATTATAATTAAAACAACACACATTTGTAGATATGTGATGGAATGCCTTACAAGATATGTATACATATAACCTCTGGATATATGTCTAGAATTGAACAAATTAAATAATTATGGAACAGAGAATCAATAATAAGAAACCTTTTACATTTCCTTAGACCGGTATTCGAGACAGTAACAGTTTTATAATAACAGATGGAACAGAGAATCGGTACAACTCGAACAAAACCAATTATCCTCCAAGTCGGCTCAAGTACGCATTAGGTGCACCTTGAGCGATTCAATAAGCCACCGTACCAACGACGGAGGAATCAACCCATAAGAGATATTCCATGCGATACCAACCAAACTGGACCCCTTGTTTTAAACTTTCCCCCATTAAATATGCTGCAACAAAAAGAGCCGGGGATCTCTTTTATTTGGATATTTCCAGGGCACTGACAATGTCGCAATTTATCAAACGAGCCTTATTGTTGTGCCCCCTCCGAGTCGGGTTTCAGTTGCGCTACCTTTTCTCCCCAATGCACTCATCAAGAAACTTCCGCGCAATTTTCGACTTTGGTATTGAGACTAGAAAGTCCAATTTTGAGGGTATTCCGTTTAGCCGGCCCCAGTTTTCATCCCGAAACACAAAACCTATAAATACAAGCGGATGAGAGAGCAGGTGATGTTTTCATTAAATTTTTTCGGAGAAATAAATTTCGCCGCTGGCCCGTAAATCGAAGATTTGCATCGGAAAATTAATTAAGGCGTCGCGGAGGCTTTCGTTTGAAGTTTTATGGATTGATTGAAGGCGATTAAGGCTTTTGGGGAAGCTCAAGCAATTTCCCTTATGCAAACAGAAATATTTACTGAACGTATTTCGTAAACATTAATTTAATATTTTATTTTCCCCAAACAATTTTTTAGCCCCGAAATAAGCTCAACCAAAAAGTTAACGGATATTTTACGACGATACGTGATCACCATAATAAATAGCGTTTGCAAATATTATAAGAATCACAACCTAACGGACAAAGATTCGAAGAACCTTCGGTGTCAGAAAGACAGTTCATATAATATAGGAAAATACCATAAGATCACCATTAATCTCAAGACTCAAATAACTTTCAAAAATCTCAAAAATCTCAAATAACTTTCTTATATAATGTTGGCATTAATTACATACCAAAATGTTAATTTAGAATAAAAATGAAAAGGTTAGTGCATTCTTTGTTACAAAATATTCTGGTTGAATTCTTCTAGAACCTTATAGAACATTTGTTATCGTATAACAATTAATTTCTTATTACTTAATATAATCCCCTATAATAAAGAACGATATGATTTCAAGTACTTGCACATCATAAATTTCTCCTTATGTTCTCTAAAACGAGCACAATCCGAAAATCTGTAATTTGTTTTGAGAGTAGACTGGTTTGTTAGTACAACGTTAAAATGGTTGATTATTATGATGAAGATGGTTCAGCATTGGGACAAATTAGTTCAATACGACATATCATTTTAAAATCATAAACATATAACAAATTATTGATAATAAGTTTTTTTTTTATATCAATACCAACTAATTTAACAGTATAATATTTTATTTTTAGATAATTTAAAAAAATAATAATTAAGTATGTTATGCACATTCCGTTCATATCGAAGCTTAATAGGTCTAGCGCTTACGTTAAATCAATTTGACAGTAATTTTCACCGCACTAAGGCCACTGCGACATCTATAACTATTATTGATAGAAGCGGCAGCTGTCGATGCAACTTATGGCCATCACCTGCCATACGTGTGCTGTGCCTGTAAAGTATATTAAAGATTCAGATCCTTGATGCCACAAAAGGACACTAACAGTGCAATAGAAACATTACAGATCTCTCATCTTAATAAACGTTATAAAATGATAAAGCAAGAGAGAGATACGAGACGGGAGAGGTAAGAAAATTTTGAAACAAATTACACGGGAACAAATAAGCTGCGAGTGGAGACAATATTACAAAAGAAAAGAATAAAGGCGAGGTTTCAATAATAAATTATCAAAGGCGCCCAGTTACCCCGACTCCCTCAGCGAGGCGTGAGCAACACCTCCCGTGCTTATTGTGTGCACTCCTCCTAAGTTTGTGTTTGGAGTGCGAGTGAAGAGATGTTAGCGTTTACTCTGATAACGACTTGATTTAAATAAAATCGTCTTTAATTATGTGTAGTACTTTTAATTCGATTAGTTAATTAAAAGAAAAATGATGAAAATCATGTTTATTTAAATTACGTAAATAAATTACGTTTTAAGACGTACATAATTAATCTTATTTCTCGATTTATCTTTCATTGATAATTTAGAACCATACTAAAGTTAAGTTATTGCATCTTATAACAACGTTCAAACCTTGCCAGAATTTTCATTTACAGTCTCTTGTAATTGAATCGATAGGGACTAATCAGTTAAATAAAGCTCCTATAATGTACACGATCGCAATAGAAACATAGATGCTACTGATCAGCAATCCAACGGGTTTTGGTTCATTTAATATATCATTGTTCGCGATCATCCTGTGTTTTGGTATAACAGTAGTGTTCGAGATAAATTACGGATGTGCTGGCGTATCTGTGGATTAAGATTAAACTCCTCAGGACAGCCACTCTAGAATTGTTATTTCAAGTATACGTTTGACAGTAACATGAAAAAATTTGCGAATTTTTCAACAATACCAAATCGTATTTTTAACGCCAATAATGAGGATAAACTATGGTCTTTTGTTTATAATACATTTAAGCATGTGAATTGTTTAGGATAGTGAAATATTTACAATTCACATATAAATGTCATTCACGTTGGCTTACGAGGACTGCAAATGGAAGCAAATCGCTATTTCTTA